>VDFB02321273.1:101256-225391 GCA_007258455.2 Sequoia sempervirens
ATTTCATATACATTCTTGAACTTATATACCTTCTATATCTTTTATTCCATTCAAACCAGACTTTGATGAGTGGAAATATGATTATGATATGATGATGTTTGCATGGATGAATGTGTGAATGCATATGAAATTCAATGTGAATCTATGTTTAATTCATGATGGTTAATGGTATGTATGCTTGAGATGAAACTAATTCCTTGCAACTAGAAGAATTGTAACCTGCAACCAAAGGATTTCGGGCCAATTGTAGGGGAGATTCCTAGGACGCTAGAAACTTGAAAATTATAGAAATGATGAAAGTGATCAGTGGAGTGGTCAATTGTGATTCATCGAAGCATTTAATAAGATGATGGAGGAAAGAAGTTTGCAGTAATCAAGAAACTGATGTGACTGTTTGAACAAAGCACGTCTTTGTCATGTCGTTAAAGTAGAGTTGCAAACCTATTTGTCTTCTTCTATATTTTCTAGTTATAGTTCTAGTTGCAAAGACTTTGTCTCTCTCTATTTTGAAGGAGAGTGGACATCTTCATTTAATTTATGTTTTTAGTCCTTATGCAAATAAACCTCCTCCTAAACTTATATAGTTGGATTGGTTGTTGAGGAGCAAATCTAGTTGGAAGATATGTTTTGATAATTATAGTTTTGATTCACGGACAATATTTTTGTTAGTTTTTTGTTATGCAATCATGAATGAGAAATATGTGAAGATTCTTGTCAGATTGTAGGTTCGGTTATATGCAATAAAGATGTTCTAGTTTACTGTTATGATTAGTTGAATCAAGTAGCCCATATTTAGTTTCTCCTATGGGCACAACAACTTTAGCAAGGTCCACTCAAGGTATTATTCACCCACCTTAATTTATGTTGTTAATTTAGATGTTTTACATTATTGCATTCATTTCAATAGACTCCTCACTACATACATGTGAATGATATTTAGTCTTATGATTTAAGTTTTGTAATGCATCATTGATTCATCCTCCAGATTGAGTCAAGTAGTTATAATTAAGAACTAGAATTGCTAGCGAAATTGCATAGTTCGGGTTTAGCAGTTAACAGTTACATTGTTAAGCCGAAGGTACCGCAACATCAGTAGTTGATCAAGTTATTTCCCTTCTTTTGTAGATTATGCCTTATTTTCCTTTTCTAGCCGTTATTGTTTCCCTTCACATGTGTAAACAACCTATACTTGATGATATAAACCGTGTAGAGTCTATGAATGTACATGCAATTCCAACATCATCAAAATCTTATGAAGCACGAGTTGATAATTTAATGGAGTCTTTGCAAGGGTTTAGAGGATTGTTCAATTAGGAACCCTTCCTTTGAATTGTGTATCTAATACCAAGTTGGTTGGACATTAGTGAGGCCTTACAATAGTTAGTAGATAGGTCTACAATAAAACCTGAGAGAATCATAGAACACTTGATTATAACATTAGAATCATGGGAATACCCTACAAAATTTATGGTGTTACAATCTAAATCTAATCTTGTAGGATATCCCCTTATCACAGGGAGACCTTGGTTGGCTACTGTAGATGCCTTCATAGGTTACAATTATAGTAACATGATCATTTCCAATGGAAATGTATCCAAGAAAGTAGTCCTTTATCTACCTTCCCAACCACATGCAGACTTGGAGCAAACTATATGGCATGCCATAGATGAGGATGATCAATACTCATTATAGACATTAATGACTATTGAACAAAGTCCTATGTTAAAAATACAAGATGAGGATAAAAATTTTGTAAACATCATGCAAAATAATTATGGTAGGGACTCGCAACAACATTACTGTTTAACATGCTTACAAGACCCTCTGCAAAACATAATCCATGTCAATACATCTAAGTCCATTTCTCAAAATTCACACCTTATTGCTACATAATTGTAGTCCCACTATAGTAGGTATTGATATAGAATTTGTTAAAGCATTAGCCTTGAATTTGGAGATTACATCAGGGAAGACATTAAATATAAATAATCAATTGACTACTGCATAACAGTCTTCCCTATTGAATGTGTTGCAAGCACATGCAACTGCATTTGCATGGGATTACCATGATATGAAAGGAATATACCCAAACCTATGCATGCATAAAATTTACATCAATGATTACTTCAAATCATTTAGGAAACCCCAAAGGGGAATGAACCCAACAATCTATGACATAGTTAAGACATAATTACAAAACTTATAGGATGCAGGATTCATCTATCCAATCTCTGACAGCCAATGGGTGTCTCCATTAGTAATTGTACTTAAGAAAGGAGGAAAATGGAGAGTGTGTGTTGATTACTATGAGTTGACTGTGCCAACTAGAAATGACCACTTTCCCCTTCCATTCATTGATCAAGTGCTAGATTCATTAACAGGAAAGCAATACTTTCCTTTTTGGATGGGTTTAATGGATAAAACTAGATTAAGATAGCTCTAGAAGACCAAGACAAGACAACCATTACATGTCCTTGGGGAAAATATGCTTACTATATCTTTCCATTTGGGCTATGCAATAAACCTACCACCTTCCAAAAGGCATTATTGAGCATATTCTTAGACTTTACTCATGATTCCATGGATGAATTTACAACTTGGGAGTACCTATGAAGAAGCACTTGCTAATTTGGAGAAGGTACTACAAAGATGTCAAGATCACCACTTGTCTCTAAGTCATGAAAAATGTTTCATGATGATGAATGAGGGAGTAGTCTTGGGACACTTTGTGTCCAATGAGGGAATCCAAGTAGACCAAAATAAAATAGAGATAATATCAACATTGCATGTACCTTAGAAATAGAAGAATGTCAGAAGCTTCCTTGGCCATGTTGGCTACTACAGAAGATTTATACAAGATTTTAATAAGATTGTAGCACCATTGTTTGTCCTATTGTCTAAATATGTAGATTTTTATTGGAAATATACTTGTCAACATGCCTTTGAAGCTCTTAAGGTAGCACTTACAAAGACCCCAATATTAAGAAGACCAAATTGGACATTTCTTTTTCATATCCACACCGATACTTCTGATTTTGCAACTGGAGTTGTGTTAGGACAAAAAGAAGGGAATCTAAAGTATACCATATATTATATCAGTAAGAACCTTCAAGGGGAAGAGATCAATTACACAATTACTAAAAAGAGATGTTAGCAGTAGTCCATGCAATCAACAAATTTAGACACTACATCACAGGGTATTTTGTATTCATATACATAGACCATAAAACAATTAGGTACTTGATGAACAAACTAGTAGTTGGATGCATACTTGTGAGATGGTTGTTGCTACTTCAGGAATTTGATATTACCATAGTAGACAAACCAAGAAAATAAAATGTGGTTGCAGACTTTCTCTCCATATTGCTAAAAAAGTTAGAAGAGGATATTGTAGATGCTTTATTTCCAGATGAGAACTTATTTTCCCTATCTTTGCATACACCATGGTATGCAGAAATAGAAAATTATCTAGTTGTAGGAAAAACACCACCACATCTCTCACCAAGGGAGAAAAGACATTTAGTTCATAAAATTTTTCCGTATTCATGGGTAGCTAGATATTTATTTTACACAAGGCCTGATAACATAATGAAAAGGTACATAAGAGAAGATGAATTCCATGATATTATCAAGGCATGTCATGATGAACCTTGCGGAAGAAATTTTATAGCAAAGAGGACAACTCTTAAAATTTTGACTACTCGTTATTATTGGCCAACACTTCATAAAGATGTAGTCAAATATACAAGGAGCTGTGATAGATGCCAGAGAATGGGACAACCTACCAAAATAGATGAAAGGCCATTACGGCCATAATGAGTCATAACACCATTTGATAAATTGGGGTTAGCTTTTATTGGTCTTGTATCTACAACATCCAACAAGAAGGGATATGTACTAGTTTGTACTATCTTACAAAATGAGTGGAGGTCAAAGCCTTGCAATTTGCAAGGGATGGAAATTTTGCCAAATTTTTCTATGAGGATATCTTTACAAGATATGGTGTTCCTAGATAAATAGTGACAGACCAAGGGCCACAATTTACCTCAGACTTGATCACCAAGTTAGTGCGGGAATATGAGATCAAGCATAGAAAGTCTACACCTTATCACCCTTAAACAAATGGTCAAGTGGAAGTGACTAATAGGGAAATAGAAAATTTTGACAAAAAGACTACAAATACACAAGAAGGATTGGGCAGACAAGTTACCTAAAGTAGTTTAGGGTTACAAGACAATAGGATTCACACCATATGAATTATTGTATGGAAATAAGGTAGTCCTTCCAATAGAATTTGGATACAAAACTTTGATGACAATAGTCAAACTGGGCATGAATATATATGAGGCACAAAAGGAGAGGCTGCATAACCTCAATGCACTAGATGAGATCCATATGGAAGCAATACACAACACTGAGATTGTATAGAAACAAAGGATGCAATGGCATGATCAATTTATCAAGACAAAGTATTTTAATACAGGTGATTGGGAACTACTTTATGATTCAAGGTACGAGGATTACAAATGAAAACTATAACCTACACAATTCAAAGGTTTATCTGACTGAATAGTCCACTCAACATTGCTTAAGACTACATTAGATTATCAACCCAAGGTTTGTAAGCTTGTGATGGTGCAACATTATATATGCCTTCAAAGACTTAAAACTACTTAAGCTACCCTATTCAATTTATGCCTTCAGAGACTTAAAACTACTTAAGCTACCCTGTTCAAGTTATTTTAGTTGTTGAAAATTTGCAAAATTGTAAAATAGTAAACACATAAACCAAAACTAGTTGCTACGGGTACCTACAACTTAGATTGTAAATGAACTGTTGCTAATAAAATAGTACTGTGTCAACTCAAACTGATAAAAACTACTGACTTAGCTAACTTAAACTATAGAGTACTACTGGTTAACTATTGTATGCATATTCATAAGCATTCATTAACAATAAGCAAGATATGAGATTCTAGTTAACTTGCATATAGTTCATGAAGTAATGATAAATGAAAAACAACTATTAAATAGAAATGAACAACTGAAAAATGAAGTGAGGAACAGTACCTTGAGTGGCCCACTCAAGTGGTTGTTCTCACTTTAACTGAACTCAAATCTAACTAACAGATTCTACGCATCTAATAAAATTAACTCCATTCATTGCATATCATGAATATTACACAATATCTTTCCATAGATTGTACTTAATCATTCTGAATATTTTTTATGTCTTGAAAATGAAAAATAACTCATAACATAAAACTAAAAAACCAACTAACTTATCTACAGATTCAACCAACAACTATATAGAAGCTTGAGGGAATCTTATTCAAAGAAAAAACTAACTAAAATCATTAAATCGACTCCCATATATTAGAGCGTAGAGTTAAGACTGATTTATTCAACCAATAATTGAAAAGGAAAAAGAATCCTAATAAGACTAAAACTCTGTTAAAACATATTTGTATGTAAATATACAAACATTTGTCAAAATCCTGTCAATAAAGGAGTCATCTTCTTTAATGCTTATTAATTGTTTATAATAGCTCATGGTCAACCTTCATCAAGTGCCTTTAATCAATAATCGTCACGTTCAACTTAATCTGGAATTCCTCTATTTTGTTGTCCCAATCTCCATTTGTTGCAGGTTTATCTTGCAACTACTGCATGCCACAGTTCCTCTTTGGCTGCAAAAAGGTTAATTTCACAAAGTATGTACACAAGACTAACTATCACAATCAAAACATAGCATTTCACCAAAATCTCATACATATCTTCATCATATAAACCATACAATACTAGTATATTATAACCATATTTCCATCATTATATTTTAGGTTCAAGTCTGTATAATAGATAGGAAAGGATAGTATAATGTAGGAGCATTGTCTGGAAATTATATCTAAAAGCGTCTCAAAATATGTATGAAAACAACAGAAAGTGAGCTATTATCTGGACCTATCATCTCCCCCCAACTAGCCTTTTGCTTGTCCCTAAACAAAACACTAGGGATATTGATTATAGTGCAAAGTAATCTGTCTTAGGTCCATAATTGTATTAACCCCCCGAATCTGTTTCAAATAGAAACCTTGATATTCTGCAAGCTGCCTCATTCTGATAATTCCTGCTTTCTCACATTCATCACCTTTCTCCCTAGTCCAATGTGGAACTAGATATAGGAGAATAGGTGGGTGCAAGGTGAGCGGTACCCAATAAACTCCTTTGTTGACTCCAATTTCTATATACTTGTCTACCCTTTGAAGCATAGCAGTGAAATTATACACAAAATGTGGCTCCTTCCTTTGTAATTCAGGGGTCAAACTATTCCACCTATTTTGTACATTTTTGTAGCACTATTTTCTAATACCCATAGCTAACATCTGCATTCTTTCATAATCTACCTTCCTAAGTTTCATGATTTTCTTATCCACACCCTTATGATTAATGAGTTTCAACCATTCATCAATGTTTGCATCGGGGTTTTTAGCCTCTTTTCTTATGGGGAGAGCCATTGATTTCTCTTTTTCTTCATACTCTTCCATTATCTCACCCCTGAGCTATTCATTTCTATAATAATATGCAAGCAACCTTATTTGAAGATCCCCTACAAACATTAGAGGGTTCCATTTTGTCTCATCTGGCACTACATAGTTGTGTAAATAAACTCACATAGCTAATCTTGTTCTTTAGGTGTGGAAGCAACAAAAATTTCAAGAAACTCACAAGTTCTACTCATACCAATAGAATGTTTTCTAATTAACCTGCTAAACTGAAAGCATAGAAATATTTCTTGTAAAAACAATACGTATGTTCTCAATGGATGTATACATCTGAAAATCTATGCAACTTTACCTGCTACTTCCTCCAATTGGACTGTTGATCTGTTCAACTCCATATCTCTCTTTTCTAGTTCCTTTACATATTCTTCATTTTCTTTCTTCCATTGCTCCTTTTCATGTGTAAGCTCATTAGTCACGTTCCACAATTGATAGCCAAGTGACAAGGTTGTATGATAGTTAGGAGTTTTGATAGGAGGGGGTTTCTCATTTGGCATTGCTAGTTATTTTTCCCCTATCTTGGTGATGGCCAACTGTACCAGTAAATCTAGATTAGTGTCATGGCCATACAACTATAGTTTCTCCTTCATTTCCTACATTTTTGCTTCTCTTTCCTTGTCCTCCTATTCATAATTTTTCACTAACTCCTCCAAGTGTTTAATCCTATCTAATGCCTCTTTGATTTATTTCCTTGCATCCCTTTCTTCTATGTACACTTCCTCTGCATCTACAAACTATTCATTACCTTCGTCTTCAGTCTCCATGAATGGGACTATCTAGGGTTTTTGTCCATAATTTCTTAGTAGTAAATATATCGTCTAATTCTAAATCAGAAGTTGTTAGTACATATCTTTTCCTTTTTTCTAGCATATTCACATTACCAAAGGTATCCCCCTTTACCTTAGAGTCTGTTTCTACAATTAGGACATCTTCCTATTGTTGTTCCTTGCTCTTTTCTTCTTCATCTAGTTCTTCTATATTTTCCTTCATGGCACCTTGTTTCCTTAATCTGCCAAAGCGTCTAAGTGAGTATTTGTTTCTCAATTTTATTCTTTTCCTTTTGAACACTCTTCTTCTTCAAAACATCCTCTTTCCTTGAATATCCCTCTTTTTCTTTGGAGTATCCTTCCTTTCTTCCGGTTTAGAGGGTGTAGAAGAGGTAGAGGCACTGCCTCTCCTACTCTTTGATCTCTGTGATTTGGAAGAAGATGATATTTCCTCAATTATAGTTGGCCTAGATTCTAGTTCTTCAAGTTCCTCATGCTCACCTTGGCTACCGGTAGGTGAATCCATAGGTGAGACGTGAGGGTTTTCCTCTACATCTTCATTTTGAGGTTTTGCATCCTCAGGTACTACGAGTGCATCCAACAAACTGTTAATATCTATACATTTCTTAAAGTCCTCCCAATTCACTTGTGGGTATTGAATCCTTAAACTTCTCTTTATCAATAAAGCAATTAAACAGTGATGAGACAAAGAAGTATCACTTTGTTTTCTTTGGTATTCTGATGCCATCCATTTCAACAAATTGTAAAAAAAAATTGGTAGATTCAGTAACCTATTATGCCTTACGTGACTAAGTAATTTGAAATGAACTGTATACAAAAGATTCTTCCAACCATCACAGGTGATGTATCTGAAAATGTGATAAGAAAATTTTTCCCATAGCCAGGGGAGAGAAAGTCTCTTCATACCTTGTTATGATGAGTCTAATTCCTCTACTTGTATACAAAATTATTCCTTGGCTGCAACTACGTTGGCTCATGCTGGAAATTTTGCCCCTATTCTTGGTAACCCAGTGACTTGTGCAATGGTAGCCTTAGATGTGTCTACTAAAAATCCCTTTACCATAGCTTCATCATATTCAAGAGTAGATGCAAACATTCTTGTCATATCATCACTGAATTATGTTAACTTCAAGAACTAGTTGAGCCAACCAACCCTGGTAAAAATGGGTAGAACCGTTGCATCCTCCATAATTTGTTGATGAGCTATTGGCTCCCTTCTTATGACATCACCTCTTTTCTACTCAATACACTTGATTTAGCTTTGGAAATTCAACTCAATCTTCTTACCACCTTCAAAAACCCTTCACTTTCCTTGTGTTCCTTGTGTTTCCTCATATATTTTTACTGGCATACCAAACTACAAGTTTCCCTTCTCAATACCAACTTAATTTTAGCTCATAAATGGGTTCTAAGTTTGAATTTGGTTTAAACTAAGCTCAAGTCCTCAGGGTTTGAAATTTATCAATTGGAAATGGCAGCAAAAATGAGATATAATTTGAAGGGTTTTGCATGTCGTTTCTATCCATTGATTTTAATTTAGGTGGTAGATTTTGAAAAGACTGACTAGGCTATACCCTCTCCCCAAATTAATTGTTGAAGTGACCTCACTTCACGTTTTGATTGGAAGGTGGTTAAAATATGTAATGATGGAAATTAGTGTGAAGAATAGTTTGCATGCATAAATTAATATGAAATATAATATGAAAAATTAAAGAAGACTATATTAATCATGATAACGTACCTGAAGTATCGGCCAGAGGAGATAACTATGAGTCACGCATGTAAAATTGAAAGAATGTATATGTTTGTAGATTTTATTTAACAAAAATTAACTTCAAGGTAATGAATAGTGGGGTGGCAGGTGCAAATGATGGGATAGGTATTACGGATATGAGTTGGTGATGTGACAACCTGAGTATTTGAAATGTGAGTGGGCAACAAAAGAATTATGTCGTAGGTACTTATTGTGAAATGAATGTGTGTGAACTTGCAATAAATATGGCGCCAACTAATTTAAATTTTCTTTCTTGCTGCTAGACGGTGCTACGGGTACTTGCAGTATTAGGGCTCGTTCTGAAAATTGACATCTATTAAGCTACAGGTTCCTCCAACATCAAGACCCTTTGTGAATGTTGAAAAATAGGTCCCTTTGAAGATATTTTGAGCATTATTATAACATGCAGTGTTTTCTTGTAAGAGAAAATGAGAAATTAATCCTGAGTGAGCTCAGTGATTGAGTTATGTAGCTCAATCTCTGGGTTACCAGAAGTGCTTGGTATATCATGTATTATTGAAGTATCACTCTGTGTGTCAGATTTTGTATTTGGTTCACTATGAGCACCATATTGTTGAAATAGGGAGAATATGAAATCATCCTTTTGTAATGGCTTCTTATATAATTTCAATCTATGGTTGTTTACAAGAAGTGAAAATATGACTACATCAATGGTGTGTAATTGGATTGCCCCATTAGGATAAACTTGAATAATTTCATAGGGGCCCAACCATCTAGATTGAAATCTTCCTTTGAAATCTTTATACCTTGAATCATATAACAGTTCCCAGTCCCCCACAGTGAACTCTTTGGTTTTAATGTACTAATCATGCCACTTCATCCTTTGTTGTTGTACTACCTTAGTATGATGGATTTCTTCCATTCTTATCTCATCCAATCCATTTAAGGTATTTAGCCTTTCCTTTTGAGCTTCTGTGAAATCCATTTCTAGTTCTACTAATGTCCTTAGTGTTTTATATTCAAACTCAATAGGAAGGACTACCGTCTTACCACAGACTAACTCATAAGGTGTAAAACCAGTGGTAGTCTTCCAAGTTGTTTTGTATGTCCATACTGATTTAGGTAACCTTGCAACCCAATCTTTCCTATGCAACTACACTATCTTGGTGAGAATACTTTCAATCTCCCTATTAGTGACTTCCACTTGACCATTAGCCTATGAGTGGTAGGGTGTTGATTTCTTGTGTCTAATTTGGTATTCTTCAACCAATTTTGTGATGAGGTTAGATCTGAATTTTGGACCTTGATCAGTGACTATTTCTCTAGGTACTCCATACCTAGTAAAGATATCCTCATATAAGAACTTAGCCACATTTCCATCTTTGGGAAATTGTAAGGCATTTACTTCCACCCATTGCTTATTGTTGGATGTTGGTGAGATTGGTCTAATGAAGTATAAACCCCATTTATCAAAAGGTGCCAATGTTAACTGAGGCTATAATGGCATCTCATCACTCTTTGTTGGTCTTCCCATCCTTTGACACCTATCACAGCCCATTGTGTATTTAATAGAATCTTTATGTAAATTTGACCAGTAATAGCCAGTTGTGAGGATCTTAAAGGCTGTTATTTTTGATGAAAAATGACCTCCACATGGATCATCATGGAATGCTTTCATCATTTCAAAGATTTCATCTTCCCTTATACATCTTCTCATGATGTTATCAAGGCCAGTGTAAAATAGATAACTAGATACCCAGGAGTATGGGAAGCATTTGTGTACCAGCTGTCTCTTTTCTCTTGGAGAAAAGTGTGATGGAATCTATCCTATTACAAAATAATTGGAAATATCAACATTACCATGGAATGTGTACATTTAGAGCAAATAAGTGTTCATATGGAAATGAATCATCCACCACTCCTTTAGCTTACTGTGTTGGAAATCTTGATAGAAAACTGCCACTACATTGTCTTTGCCAGGTTTATCCACTATGATAATGTCAAATTCTTGTAAAAGAAGCAAAAATCTTACCAATATACCTCCAAATACTAGCTTATTCATCAAATATCTGATTGTTGTGTGGTTTGTATGGACAAAGACTGAATAACCAATGATATAGTTCCTGAATTTATTAATAGCATACACTACTGCAAGCATCTCTTTCTCTGTTACAGTATAGTTCAACTCTGCTCCTTGAAGATTTTTGTTGATGTAGTAAATTGCATACTCTTTATTACCTTCCTTATGACCCAAAACTACTCCAATGGAAAAATTTGAAGCATATGTATGTATATGAAAGGGTAGAGTCCAATTAGGTCCTCTCAATACTGGTGCTTGAGTCAGGGCTTTCTTCAACTCTTCAAATGAGTGTTGACACTCTGATATCCATTCAAATTCAATGTCCTTACTCAAAAAAACAAATAATGGTGCAAAAATGTTACTAAAGTCTTTGATAAACCCCCTGTAGTAGCCTGCATGACCAAGGAAGCTTCTGATATCTCTTTGCTTTTGTGGAACAAGTAATGTGGATATTATTTTTATCTTATGTGGATCAACCTGAATTCTTGCATTGGATATAAAGTGCCCAACACAATTCCTTGTGTCATCATCATGAAACACTTTTCATTGTTGAGTGACAGGTTGTGTTCTTTACACCTTTTCAACACTTTTCCATATTATTGAGAGCTTCCTCATAAGTTTCACAATAGGTAGTGAAATCATCCATGTATATCTCCATATAGTCATGTGCATAATCAGAAAATATGTTGAGTACTGCTCTTTGAAAGGTAGCTAGCGAATTACATAAGTTGAAGGGAAAAACAAATTAGGCATAAGTTCCCTAAGGACATGTGAATGTAGTTTTGACTTGATCCTTTGGAGCAATTTTAATTTGGTTGTAACCATTGAAACCATCTAGAAATGAGAAGTAATTTTTCCCAGCTAGAGAATCAAGTACTTGATCTATGAAGGGAAAAGAAAAGTGGTCCTTCCTAGTTGTTGTATTCATTTCCCTTTAGTCTACAAAAACTCTCCATTTTCCACCTTTCTTGGGAACAATTACCAAAGGTGAGAACCATTCACTATTTGATATTGGATAGATAAAACTTGCATCAAGGAGATTTTGTAGTTCAACTTTCACTATCTCCCTCAAAGAAGGATTCATATACCTCTGAGGTTGTTGAATGAGTCTATAACCATCACTGATGTAAATTATATGCATACGTAAATCAGGATCTATGCCCTTCATATCATGGTAATCTCATGCATATACAACTAAGTATGCCTACAATACTGTTTGTAGAGAATTTCGTTGCTCTTTTGTCAAGGCATTATTTATGTTTAACTTTTTTCCTGGCATGATTTCTAGTTCCTTAGATGATTCTTAGACAAATGAGAGGTCGAGACTTGGTATGATAGGTACACATTGTTGAGGTATTAATGAATGAAATATTTGAGATATTTCATCTTCATCTTGGTCGTCCAATAAAGGGTTACACTCTATAGTCATTAATGTCTATAGAGAATAGTTATCTTCCTCATCCAAAGTGGGCCAAATAGTGTGCTCAAGGTCAACATAAGGTTGGGCTGGAGGATAGAGAACCAAGTTCTTGGTGACTGTCCCATTGGATATTATCATTTTTCGAGGCCTGCAACCTATAAATGTATTAGTTGTAGCTAACCAAAGTTTGTGTAGGATGAGTGGGTAACCTACAAGATTAAACTTTGGTTATAGAACTATAAAATTAGCAGGATATTCCCAAGAATCCAATGCAATAACTAATTCTTCAATGATTCCTTCAGGCTTGACCATTGAATTCTCAGCTAGCTGCAAAACATTTTGTTTAGGCCTAAGGTTGGCTAACTGAAGTAATTTCATTGTTTCTTTTGTCATAACATTAATTTCTTCCCCCAAGTCTATCAAATTATTCTTGATGAGGGTACCATTAATCTTGATGTCCAATACTAGACTACTAGGATTTATATACTTAGGGACAATAATGTTCCCTAGCATGATATCTGCAAGGTTTCCCAAGACATGGACTATCCAAGGATCTTTTATTTTCCTTCTTGGTTTCTTAAGAGATAAATCCCTCATAGTTTTGGTATCGATAGGTATGTATTTGATAGATTGGATGAGTGGTATCTTGATTCTCACATCTTTTAACTAACCTAAAAGATCTATCTCAACATGTGTGTGATGCTTTTGACTAACTAGACATTCAAGAAAAGGAGGCTTTGGACTTGAGGTAGTTTGGTGTACCTGATTTGACTCAGGTTCCAAAGGTGTGTTTTATGAAGCTTCAACTATAGGTTCATCATCCTCCATCTTTGTAATTTGAGGGGATGAAGGTGTATCAAGTTTTTTTCCTAATCTGAGGTGGACATCACTCACCTCCACCCCATATGTGGGGTATTACATAGTTTCGTTAGTATAAGCCTATTGAACAGGCTTAGTGTTAGGGTTAGGTGCAAGTTGGGTAGGTATTTATGGTTGCTTTGGTGGTTAGGGTGTATTATTTGATGGAGGCATTAAGGCTTTTTGTTGTGGTGGAGGGAGCATAGGCTGCTGATAGTTCATATTTTGTTGCTACCATTGTTGGCCTTTTTTCCACTGAGGTTTCCATTGATTCTGTTGTGTTGGCCATTGTGGATTGTAATTGGAACCCTAAAAAAATAAAAAAATTCCAAGGGTTTGGTTGTTGGTTCCAATTTGATTGGGCTTGTGGCAATTGTTGAGGGTTCTGCCACTAGTTTTGATTTGTTGGCTAGGGTTGAGAGTTCCAAGCATAAAAGTTTTGATTCCCAATAGGAAAGAATGAATTAAAGATGAGGAGGTCTTTTGGCATACCTTGTATTTGTTTCCATGGCCTCCTTTGTGCTATATAGAATATTTTTCCATCATCTCCTTCAATTGGCTGAAAATTAGGTTTCTCAACTTTATCTTGCTGGATACTAGCCACTCTTTTGCATTTGCAATTTGATTTTCTTTGCCTACAGCTTGGACAATATTCAGTGAGAATAGCCTCAACTTCCTCCTGCTTCTTCTTCATATGGATAGTATCCAATTGAGTTACCAAATGGCTAATATTTTCCTCCTTCATGTTGGACAATAGGTTGCTTAACTCTTTCTTTGAAACCCCTGTAGATGATTTATCAATAGTGGATGTCCTATCTCCTTTTGGCCTTTTAGTTAAGGTCCTAGAATAATTCCTACTGACCTTACAAATTTCTTGAAATAGTAATTGTAAAATATATCCTTGCCCAATGAGGTTCAAGGCATCCATGCAGTCATCATTGACTCCCCTCAAAAAGAATAATTTGAGGGACTCCTCTAACAACTTGTTCTGTGGGCTTTTCTTCAAATAAAATTGAAATCTCTTCACATAATCTTCTAGTGGTTCATCCTCCTTTTGTGACATTATGAAAATGTCATCTTTCCTTCTTTCAAGTCCTCTACAATAGTCTTGATACTTTTCTAAGAACAATGTCTTCATAGTGTCCCAATCAGGAACAACATCCCTACCTAATCCCATGAACCATCTTAGGGATGCATCCTTTAGAGTTGCAAGGAAGAGTTTGATCCTATATGAATTAAAATTATAGTCATAACTTCTGCATAGGATATCAAATTTAAATAGAAATGTATTTGGGTCCTCATTCATTAACCCATAAAAGACCGGTAAGGCTAAAGGAGGGATGTTCTTCAACACTATAGCCCTTTCCTGGTTAGTGATTTGGAACTCAAAGGTGGCATGTTCAAGATCATCATCCACTACATCTCCCATGGTGTGGTATGTCCCTTCTATATGTGTGCTAGATGTTGGTGATAAGAAAATTTATTCTTTAGTGTTACCCTCACTCTGAGTACTAGATTCACCAATTTCTGGTATAGGTTCTTGGCATGTAGAGGGAAGGAATCTACCCAAGGGATCTCTCTATCTCTGCATACATGAAATATGGCTTTATAATGTAGCGGTCCTGCACAAAGTGTATCTCTAGTGTTGGAAAAATATTAAGTCTAACAGTCCTAATGCTGGAAACAAAAGTTAACTATGAAAGCTATTAAAACAAGTCTATGAAGATAGCACCATCCCCGACAATAGTGCCAAAAATGTAGAGTCTAAACTAATGTATTGTAAACTTGGTATAACCTACACAATTCAAAGGTTTATGTGACTGAAAAATTCACTCAACATTGCTTAAGACTACATTAAATTGTCAACCCAAGGTTTGTAAGCTTGTGATGGTGCAACATTATATATGCCTTCAGAGACTGAAAACTACTTAAGCTACCCTATTCAAGTTATTCTAGTTGCTGAAAATTTAGAGAATTACAAAATATTAAAGACATAAACCAGAACTAGTTGCTACAGGTACCTACAACTTAGACTATAACTGAATTGTTGCTAATAAAATAGTACTATGTCAACTCAAAACTGATAAAAACTACTAACTCAACTAACTTAACCTCTGGAGTACTACTAGTTAACCATTGTATGCATATTCATAAGCATTCATTAACAATAAGAAAGATACGAGATTCTAGTTAACTTGCATATAGTTCATGAAGTAATGGTAAATGAAAAACAACTATTAAACATAAATGAACAACTAAAAATGAAGTGAGGAACAATACCTTGATTGGCTTGCTCAAGTGGCTATTCTCACTTTAACTGAACCCAAATCTAACTATCATATTCTACTCATCTAATAAAATTAACTCCATTCATTGCATATCATGAAGATTACACAAGATATTTCCACAAATTATACTCAATCATTTTGAATATTTTTTCATGTCTTGAAACTAAAAATAACTGGTAACATAAAACTGAAAAACCAAGTAACTTATCTACAGATTCAACCAACAACTATATACAAGCTTGAGGGAATCTTATTTAAAGCAACAACTAACTGAAATCATTAACTCCACTCCCAGATATTAGAGCATGGAGTTAAGACTGGTTTATTCAACCTATAATTGAAAAGGAAAAAGAATCCTAATAGGACAAAAACTCTGTTAAAACAAAATTGCATGTAAATATACAAACATTTGTCAAAATCCTATCAATAAAGGAGTCCTCTTCTTCAACGCTTATTAACTGGTTATAATAATGCACGTTCAACCTTCATCAAGTGCCTTTAATCAATAATCATAACAATCAACTTAATCTAGAACTCCTATATTTTTTTGTCCCAGTCTCCTTTTGTTGCAGGTTCATCCCACAAGTACTGCATGCCATAGTTCCTCTTTGGCTGCAAAAAGGTTATTTCCACAAAGTATATACAAAAGACTAACTATCACAATAAAAAATTAGCATTCCATCAATATTTCATACATATCTTCATATAAACCATACAATACTAGTATATTATAACCATATTTCCATCTTTATATTTTAGGTTCAAGTCTGCATAATAGATATGAAAGGATAGTATAATGTAGGAGCATTGTCTGGAAAGTATATATAAAAATGTCTCAAAATATGTATGAAAACAACAAAAAATGAGTTATTATCTGGACCTATCACAATCTACAAACCAAATGGCTTGGGCCATATGAAATACAAATAGTTTTCCCAAATGGAGTAGTTTAGTTGCATACTATTGATGATCTAAGGTTTTCATTCTTAGTTAATGGTCATTAGTTGAAACTTTTGTACTGTCGTAAAATTCTACCCCTTGCAATTTCACATACATTCTTGCATCTGCTTTAGTTTCCACTCCCCTAATATTTGTGTAGGCTCATTTTAGTCCCTGCATCAACCTTTTTCCCTTCTCAGGATGCTCAACACCCCCTTTTCAGTAGCTACCCTGGCTTGTCAGCTTTGCGTTAAAACTTGCACTTTTCTCGTTCTCATTATTTTATAACATGATGTGTTTGGACACTAGCGCGCCGCGTAGATGTCTGTGTGCCACGTTAGTGTCCTGTGACATTTCAATGTTCAAACGACCATTTTCATGCATGTTTGTCACTTGTCACCTCCTTTTGTTGGTGGTAACGACTCAGGAAGCTTATTTTCCCTCCTTAAAAGTCATCTTCTCAACTCATTTGGTCAAGCTTCTTCTACTTTTAGATTCTCTCCAACTTTGTGATGAGGTAAAAATAACCTCATCAATATAATGGACTAAATACTTAACCTTACACCTTTCATCCAACCTTACCCTGCCAATTAATTGTCTTTAGGATAAGTAATTGCTTTCTTTTTGTGAATAAGTGTACAATCTTTATTTCTTGAAATTAGTCGAAATAAGCTAATTTGCGCTGACTTAGTGGTTTGGTTTTTCAGCATTCCACATGTCAACTTCCACAATCGGTTACCATCCCAGTCAAAGAGGTTTTAACGCAGACTTCAACATCATTGAAGACAAGTGAATGGGTGCCAGAACTTTAGGAGCATACATGATGGACTTTCTTTTTGTGAATAAGTGTTTCTTTATTTCTTGAAATTAGTCGAAATAAGCTAATTTGTTACTTAGTGGTTTGGTTTTTCAGCATTCCACATGTCAACTTCCACAATCGGTTACCATCCCAGTTTTTAACGCAGACTTCAACATCATTGAAGACAAGTGAATGGGTGTCGAACTTTAGGAGCATACATGATGGACTTTTTGTAGTTCTGTTATTTTCATTTCAAAGGCTTTTCTGGCTTGTGTCGAGCCTCTTTAATATTTCATGTCATGGGTTTTAAAGTATGTTAGTTGTTGACAATTAGTTGAAGACTTTACCAACTAAAAGGATTTTGCTAGCTACTCTCATATAAATATGTAACTGTTGAAAATGATAAGATATAGAAGAATACCGTTATGTTGTCACTATGTTTTCTAAGTTACACTTTTCATATGAATAAAATGAGTTTTCCCGCCATTTTTGGAATTACTAAATAATGTGAAAGGCATTCTTTGAATGAAGTAATTTGGAGTTACCAGTGTATATGATCTGAGCTAGCTCCATAGGAGCACTCAAGAGTTGGCCACTTGAGGGGTTGTATATTAGATAGATAAGTATTTTACTTTTAATTTTGTACATTCATTTAGTAGATAACAATTGGAATTGAAGTCTATTTTCATGTGTGTAATTATGTTAAGACTAATCCTGCAGGTTGTAGTTGAGTCTGTAGTCTTTGAGTTCAGTGTATGAAGTTCTGGAGCACCTTCTTTTAGTTGTTTCATATTTTTAAATCATTTTTTGCTAGTTAATTTAGATTGTTATCTTTTGATTAGATCAATGCTTCCTAATTTCTTTACAAGCTTTACCTCTTCAACAAATTATACATTTCTTAGTTTAATCATTTCCATACTTTCTAGTTTAGTTTTTATGCTTTTCAGATTCATAGTTTTTTGCTTTCTAAGTTTAGTGGCTTCTTAGTTTAGAGTTTTATTTCAGTTGTCCAACATCTAGGAAACCTGAGAGAGATAGTCAAGATGTCTTCTATTGCATATAGCCTTTGGACACTACCCGATCAATATATTAATGTGTTTATCAACTAAAGTGTTAGGACCTAACACCAGTCTATCACTTGTTGGCATCGTTGTCGGGGACTTATTTTTCTAGTGTTAGTAGGAGATACCTTGAATACCTCTTTTAGGAACAAAAATAGTCCTTTGGCTTCTTTTTCTACATGGTTAGGAAATGAGGCCCCCATGGGAGTTTCATACCAAAAACCCCCCCAATCAACATACCAACCACAAGTAGGGAGGAAGGAAACTCAAATCAAGAACTTACTAAGGAATTGACTAAGCAAGGTCAACTTGAGACCTTCCCACATACCCCCGAAAGAGAACACATAGTTGTAGAGGAGCATATTCCTTTACAAAATCCAAAGCCTCACCCAACTGAGTGAATCCTTGAAGGGGACCACATTCCCTTCAACATCATGGATGATCGTAGAAATTCTGCCAACAACAACAATAACCCTCCACTACCATGCACATTCACCTATCTTATTGCTATTGATGCAGATGACGATACGACGATGAAAAATACCTCACCAGCCTTCTTTCGAACCTTTTGAGGTTTTTCTACTGAGGACCCTGACCAATTTCTATTTGAGTTTAAAGTCTTATGTCAAAAATATGGCTACAAGAGTGATAATAAAAAACTAAAACTTTTCCCCTCTACTCTGAAAGACTCAGCCATGCGTTGGTTTATGGGATTAGCTTCTTAGTCGATAACGTCCTGGGATGAAATGGAGTCTGCCTTTTTGGAGAAATACAAAAGTTACTATAGGATCAGTAATAGGAAAGAAGAACTATTCAAAATCAGGCAAAATGAGGATGAAAGTCTAGAGGATTACCTAGATAGGTTTATCTTCTTATCTAAATGATGTGGTGGAGAAGTCATAAGTGTTGATATTATGAACACCCTATTCCTTAAAGGTCTCGACGACAAAGCTCGAGGGAGCTTGGATTTAATGGGAAAAGGAGATGTGTCCCAACTGGGGCTTGACGATATTACTAAATTGTGTTAGAATTTCTCTCGTACTCGAGAAGGTATTTGGAAGTCCACCCTCTTTAAAGGTTCCAATGAAATAGGAAAACTACGTGAAGAGCTAGCCAACTTCAAGACTAACATTCTTGTTCATCTCAACACCACGTTAGACGACACATAGGCTAAAACACGAAATCTTGAGACTTTTTCCATTTACTGCCCCAGGTGCCGAAATAAACATTTGCTAAGGGAGTGCCCTTTAGAAAAAGTTGACAAAATTGATGTTTGTCAAGTTTGTGACAAGAGTCACCCCACTAATCAGTGTGAGCTTTTGAACGCCATCAAGAATTCCAAGAAAATAACACCCCCAGTTGAGGAAGAAGTCAACGTTGTAAATCAAAGAATTGGAGGGAATTTTTCCTATGGCCAAAATTCAAACCCTAACTGGAGGCCTCAACCCAACTAGAACAATAATCAATGGGAAGCACCCTGGCCTCAAGCACCACCTCCAGTACCACCTAATTGGGGAACTTATCCTTGGGGACCACCTAAATGGGAAAATCAATCTTGGGGCAATCCTTAGTGTCCTAACCAGCCTCAACAGCAGTGGTACCCTCATAATCCCATTCCTCAATGGAATCAACCTCAACAACAGCTTTATACTAGTCCTAGAAGGATTCCTACTCAACAATAGAATATTTTACCACCTCCCCAAAGTACTCAACAAAACGAACAAGTTAACCAACCACCACTTTCGGCGCAACCTATTCTGAACCCCAAGAACAATCGCCCAAATACTCCAATGTATTCCGCCGAATAGGACAATATCACTGCACTTAACATGATACACTATGGAAACTTGCAATTGAGGTATGGAAAAACACTTTCGCAACTGACTATTGAAGAAATTATGGATGAACCTATTAAGAATTATGCTAAGACAACTACAACAATTCCCACATTCATAGAACAAGCCCCAAAAGCTATTCAAAATAAGCCCAACTCGCCATCTCTAGCTGGAGCTTTCGACCTACCTCAGGAGGAGGGGGGTCAGTCTCCAACTGAACTTTTGAAGGATTCCACTCCTAAAGAAAAAATAAAAGCACCGTATCTGGAGTGTCTAAAACCAATCACTATGAAAGATACTCTGAAAATGACCAGATCTACCAAAACTACATTGATACAAGAAATTATAAAGTTGTGGATTAAAGTCCCTTTGCTACAAGCGATCAAGGAGATTCCTGAGTTGAACTAGTTGATCAAACAGTTGTGTATCAAAACTCTAGAGAGGAAACCAAAATGAATAAATACTATCCACATAAACAATTATCTAGTTGACTTGTTGGTTGGGATGACCACTGCTATGAAATATGACGATCTAGGTAGTCTACTTATAACAGTAATAGTTAATGAGGTGGCAATACCTAATGCTTTGGTGGACCTTGGAGCAACCATTAACGTAATGACTGTCGATGTGATGGAAAATTTAGGACTTATTGATTTACGTCTCACAACTACAATCTTGCAGATGGAAAACCAATCCATAGCTATTACCAAGGGCTTCATTGGAAATGTTCTTGTCAAGGTGGATGGATGGGAATATCCAGTAGATTTTCAAATAATTGAGTCCCTCACACCTAAAGATAGTTATCCAATAATTCTTGGATGACCATGATTGGCTACTGTTGTAGCCAAAATTGACTATAGAGAGGGAGGAATGACCATTTCACATGGACCTAATAGCAAACATTTGTTTTTGTATCCTCCTGCCAAGCCTGCCGAACACAATAAAGTATGGATTGATGAACCAGAAAGTCCCAACAGACAGGAAAATTTGGCTTCACTGGTCGTGGTAGTCATCAAGCAACATGGTGAAGAATTAGAGGATGAATTGGAAAACGTGGAGATTATTACTATGGATTCGAGTGGTGAGGAGATGACAAATTTAGAACAGATCCTAGGACACCCAATCAACATAGATCACACATAATTTGATAATGCCAGTTTCATGGGATTGCCTTGTCCTTTGACAAACTTAGTTCCAAAAATGCACTATTTCTTTGCAGATGTTACTAGGCTTCATAAAACCATACATCATAGTTGTCCTCTTAACATCCTGATAAGGCCCATGTATACTTTCACATCCAACTATCTGGGAGTTAAAACCATTACATTGCTGCCAGGAAAATTTTTGAACATTAATAGTTGGTTGCCTAAGCTGGAAGAACACAAATTGTTTGACACCTTAGTGAATAGATCTAAAGCTTTCACTTGGTACTATATAGATATGAGAAAAAATACACCCCAATGTGTGTAATCATCATATCTATACTGAGGATGTCTGACCTATTGGCCAACCACAATGGAAACTAAATCTTGCTTTGAAAGACATCGTTAAAACTAAAATTGAGAAACTCCTACAAGTAGGGTTTGCAAATGGGTGTCACCCTTTGTTGTGGTCCCAAAGAAAAATGGAAAGTGGAGAGTGTGTAGACTATAGGTAACTTAACAAAGCAACATGCAGATATTATTTCCCTCTACCATTTGTAGACCAAGTGTTGGATAACTTGGATGGGAGGAAATATTTTTTTTAATTTTTGGACGGATTTAGTGGTTACAACCAAATACAAGTAGTAGCAGAAGACCGGGATAAGACAACCTTTACCTGCCCTTGGGGGACATTTTCATATCAGGTTCTTCCTTTTGGGCTATGTAATGCTCCTGCAATGTTTCAAAGAGCTATCCTAGCTATATTTGTTGAGTTGGTGAATGAGTGTGTGGAAGTTTATATGGATGACTTCACTGTATATGGTTCAAACTTTGATGAGGCTCTCTAAAATTTAGACAAGGTGTTGAAGCGATGTGAGGATCATCGTTTGTCCCTAAGCCACGAGAAATGTTTGATAATGGTAGAACAAGGAATATTGTTAGGACACCATATTTTAGGTGAAGGGATTAAGGTCGATCCTTAGAAAATTGAATTAATACAACTCGAGACCCAAAAAACCCAGACTGATGTTAGAAGTTTCTTAGCAAATGTTGGATACTATCGAAGATTCATAGAAAATTTTAGCAAAATCATAGCCTCTATGTTTCCCCTTCTTCAGAAGAATGTAGAGTTCATTTGGACACCTGAGTGTCAGTCATCATTTGAAATCATCAAGGAGAAACTCATCTCTGCTCCTGTCCTTCATGGACCTAATTGGAACCTTTTCTTCCATATCTATGCTGACGCATCTAATGATTCCATTGGAGCAGTTTTAGGGAAAGAAGATGAGAATGGGGGAAAATATGCCATATATTTCATTAGTAAGAATATGACTCCAATAGAAATGAATTATACCACAACAGAGAAAGAATTCTTGCTTGTAGTTCATGCAATTAAGAAATTTTGACATTATATCATGGGATACAAAGTCACTGTATACACAGATCACTCAACCATTAAGTACCTTATGAATAAACCTATAGAAAATGCGAGAATAATTAGGTGGTTGCTTCTTCTCCAGGAATTCAACGTAGCAATTATTGAAAAACTAGGGAAGTCCAATGTAGTTGTGGATTTCTTATCCTAGAATAAACATGATGGTGATTCTGCTCCAATACAAGATGAGTTCCCAGATGAAAATCTATTCACCATCTCTACTAAAACCCCTTGGGTTGTCGATATTGCAAACTACTTGGCCACTACAAAAGTACCACCTCATTTTTCATCAAAACAAAAGAAATGCCTTGTTAGAGAAAGTGCCCCCTTCAAATGGATTAATGGGATCCTATTTCAATGTGGACCTTATATGGTGCTAGGACATTGTCTTAGGGCAGATGAGACCTATAGTATCCTTAGAGCCTGTCATGATGATCCTTCTGGAGGGCATTATTCTACTAAAAGGACAACTCACAAGATTTTGGGAGCAGGATACTACTGGCCTTCTATGCATAAGGACATCAAGAAATATGTTCGCAGATGTGATGAATGTTAAAGGGTAGGAAGACCAACTACATCCAATGAAATGCCCCTGTAGCCTCAGGTAGTCCTTGAACCATTTGAAAAATGGGGATTGGATTTTATCGGATCTATAGACCCTCCTTCGCAAGGAAAAGAGTACATTTTGGTCTGTACCGACTACCTGACTAAGTGGCAGAAGTGCAAGCCCTACGCATTGCTAGGGAGGAACAAGTAGTTGATTTCCTTTACAACATAATTTTCCTCAGATTTGGAGCCCCTGGGAAAATTGTCACAAATCAAGGCCCCCAGTTTATGTCTAAAGTTATGTTAGCCTTCACAAATCATTTCTAGGTGAGCCACAAGAATTCCTCACCCTACCACCCTCAAGCAAATGGACAGGTTAAAGTCACTAATAGGGAATTGGAAAACATTTTAACAAAAATCATTTCATCAAGGAGGAAAGACTGGGCTCAGAAACTACCTGAAGTCGTTGGGGCTTATAACACCACATGGAAATCAACTATTGGGTATAGTCCATATGAGTTAGTTTTTGGGAAGAAACCCCTCTTTCCCATTGAATTTGAACTCCAAACTCTTAGGACAGCCATGGAGTTGGGTATAGATCTTAAACGAGCCCAGATAGAGAGAGTTTTATAGCTTAGTGAATTGGATGAACTCCATTTGGATGTCGTCCATCAAACTGAACTAGTGCAACAACAATGCAAGGTCTGACATGATAAACATATCAAGGAGAGAGAATTCCATAATGGGGATTGGGCATTATTGTTCGATTCCAGATACAAGGGTCACCAGGGAAAGCTCAGAACGTATTGGATCGAACCATATGAAATTTATGAGGTATTTTCCAATGGTTCGATTCAGTTGAAACCCATTGATGGTGATACCCAAACTCTCCTAGTTAATGGACACCGATTACGTGTCTACCATAAGCCTATTAATAGAGAAGAATTTAAATAAATGGTCGAAATACAAGGAGAAATACAGTGCATTGACTTTGCTAGGGCATAGTCAATATAGTTTTTCCCATAATAAATGAAAAAAAAGAAAAAGAAAAGAGTTTGTGAATTTACTTCATTTCAGAATGTTTCTTTTAATTTCTTCATCAACTTCATCATTTGGATTTGGCTAAATTTTCTTTATATTTTGTAGGACTTCATTTTTGGTAAACACAAATTTCAGCTCACCCTACTACTATGCTTCGGAACCTGCATTATGATGCATCACTCAACGATGCTTCGGGAAGTCAAAGGCCAAAATGTCACATTCCTCTTCTTTCTACTGGTTGCATCTTCCAGTGATGCTCCAGAATTCTTTTGTTTCTTCCTTTCGGCGGCATCTTTCAGTGATGTTCTGGAACTTGTTCAATTGCTCCAACTGCATTTTTTGGCGATGCTCCAAAAAAATTTGGTTGTTGCTTCGGCCACATCTTTCGACGATGCTCCAGAATCTTCAATCTTGTTGCTATGTTCCAATGACATCTCTCCATGATGCTCCAAAACTTTTTCTCCTTCCACCCCGACTACATTTTTCGGTAATGCCTCGGATTTTTGCAAACTCTTTCTTTTCTTTAAGTATTTTGATTTTTCCTAAGTTCTGCGCATGCCCATCATTTAATTTTCTTGCCACCTCAAGATCCACTCCCTAATTGTCATTTTTCCATATCATATCAAATCTTTCCATAATAAATGTAATTATTACGAAAACCCTTTTTGTCATAACAATTTTTGCCATCATTTAAACCATCCCATCCATGTCATAATTATCTGCCGCCACCCTCTCCAAATCATGTAACTATCCAATTATGTCAACAAAGGTGGGTGATGTTCGATTTAATGACAATACATATGGTGCATACAAATTTATTTATTTAAAGTTAGTAATTATTTTGAATAAAGATTAATTAATTGGCATGAACCATTCCCTCAATTTTGAAACTTGTGCCATCGCACGATTGCTAAAAGTACGAAAATGGTTGTGTAATTTCCCATGAAATTTTTCATGATTACTCATTAAGTACTAAAGTAAGGTGATTAATTCCTCTTCCATTGGTTATATTAAAATTGTGTCCCTTTTCATATGAAATTTAGTTAATTGAAGCAAGGAAAGTATTACAGAGCTCCACAGAATTTGGCAGAGCGGCAAGGGAAGAAAAAATGGGAGGAGCCAAGAAGAATTTTGAACCAACCTCAACAACTCAATTGTTGGCATTGAGCAATATTGCGGGTCTATTTCAAAAATTTAGGTGGCTGGAATTCATAAAAATGTTTGAGGGATATATAGCGCAACTGGTAAAAGAATTCATCGAGAATTTTGTAGACGGACAGACCATGGTGTGTGGCAAGCATTTCCAGGTAAGTCCAAAAATCATTGCTTGTCTTTCTAGTCTCGAAAATAGAGGAATTGATTTGAATGAAACTACCAATGTTACCTATCAAAGATTGTTAGAGTTATTTCACAAGGAGAGGGAGCCTCAACCCATAATCGCCATAAGTACCAAGGGACAGAACAAAGGTTTCCATAGAATGTCCATTCCAAAACCCTGGAGAACTATTGTAGCTTGGATAATAAAATATTTCACCTATGAAGGACAAATAACTACGGTAGTGGGACCCCCTTTCTGTATGCTAATTCATTTGCGCCATGGAATTGAGGACCCTTCTCTTAGGGTTAATTTACCAGCCTTATGTGTCATTCAGTTATCTCCATGATGGAAAAATATAAAGTTGGGACAGGGCCCTCAAACATCACGGCCTTATATAGTTGATATGCAAGTATCATTTTTGCAAAAATACAAAAAAGAAGTGGCAAAAGTTTCTGCAAAAAATTGAAAAAGTGGAGTTTGAAAGACCACTTGAGGAGGGCAAGTCCTCTAAACAAAAAGAAAAATCTTTAGAAGAACCCTCCTTAGAGGCCTTAGGTGCTCCTGAATCCCAATAGACCTCAACGACTCCTAGCGGCGATGCACCAAAACTTTTTCGAATGTGTCAAAAACCTCAGGACAGTCAGGTGATGTGGAAATTGTGCACTTTGGAGAAGAAGAAGAGCCTCCTCACAAGAGGAAGAAGCTAATTAAAGTCACTTTTCAAAAAACCCCTCCTCTACGGAGAAGTAAGAGGTTGTCTACAGAATCCAGTCAAAATTGGATCCTATTACATAGGAAGTACTTCCAAAAAGAAAAAGGCCAGGACTCGAACAAGGGTAGTGGAAACTGAAAGTTAGCCTGGAAGTGAGGAAATAAGTGAAATAGAAAAGCAGGTTGATTAATCCCCTAAGGATGAGGAAAAGAGAACGCCATCTCCAAAGCAACAAGAAGAGGAAAAAGTACAGTCGCCACATTCTATGGAGATTGATGACAAACCTGTGGGGAGACTCTCCCCTTTTCTTGACAGAATTGAAAATATACTTGATACCGAGGAAAATGCAGCTCATACTGACATGGAAATTCCCAACCCATCTTTCTATGTGGACACAGGGGATGCAAAATTTGGTTAGAAAGAGGAGAAATTAGATAAATTGAAAACATAAATTGTTGAATTAAAATCTAGGTTACAGAGTAATGAAGAACAAATCACCCAACAGCAAGAAAAAATTGAGGCACATGTTACAATTGTAAATAAAAGGGATCAAGAGATTGCAAAATTGACAATGCAGATAGAGCAAAAAGACAGGCCGATTGAGCAGTTGCAGTACCAAATCCAGCAATGGAATCAACAAAGCAAGCAACATATGGTTGATCTGTCTAAAAAGATAAGCACATTGAAGGTTTGAAAAATAATTTAAAGCTAATTTTCAATGCTTTTGAAGAAGAAAGAAATAGGCAGAAAGTTGAACTTAATGCTTCTATGAGTAGAATTGTGGAGTTAGAGCAGGATTTGCAGGAAAGTGACACTAAGCCAATAATGGAATCCAAGGGGACACAAATTGAACCAACTATTTTAGAATGGTTCCAAGTACATATCCCTCCATTATTGATGAAATGGATGGAGAGATGCTATTTCCTAAGGGATGTAGAATTTGAAAATAATGGGTTGAAAAAGGAGTTAGTACTATTAAAAGAATCATTTCACAAAGCATATAAAGGTAAACAGGATGCTTGTGAAATTGATGAGTTATTGTTGGCTTGTAGAAGACCATCTAGGTTGTACTCTATGTCCCTCAATGAAAAACTCTTAAGATGGAAGTTACTTAGAATTCACCATAATCAGCCACATGACCTTGATGATAAAGAATTTGTTAAGATATTTGTCGAGTCAACTCCTGAACAACAAGATTTATTATGTGAATTCTTTGTCCATAATTTTCTCTTGGAAGAATATACATATTTCTTTGTTAATTTATTTGTGGAAGAAGTTCAATTGAGACCATTCAAGTCCACAATACGTAATCAGCTTCACTAGTAGGATCGGTCAAGGGAGTATGTACATGCAGAGAAAACTATTGGATTGCAAATGAGATGCCCCCATAGGAAGCCTTTCTATTTCAAGGCACAGTTTTTGGGTCTTAAACTGAGAGAGAATGTACAAAGCAAGTATAATAATAACCTTCGGTTGTGCCATAATCACTTTCAAGATCAAGGACCAAAGTTGATAGGGAAAGCGTGGCATGCATGCGAAGAAATATATACTCCTCTTCCTATGTATCTCAGGAAAAGAGAGGTAATCTCACCTCTTAATATTAAATGGTCCTATAGAAGGGTAGTAGCCTTGGCCGATATCCTTGAGCAATTAAAAGTTAACTGGATTGGCATGAGGTATAGACCACCTCTACTTCTTTCACCACCCCCTGCAACATATATCAATATAGATCAGAGCGATGACAGTCTTCAAAGATGGGTACAAAGGGTCACTTTTCATCAGGTATTTCTAAAGGAACAAGAGGAACTAGATATAGAGGTAGATGACTTGTATGATCTCAATGCCAAGTATGAGGAGATGAATAAGAACTGGGGAAATGAAGGGCAAGGAACACACCAAAGAGCAGGAGGACCTACTCAGGCTTAGGAAGGGGAGGAAATGATGAAGTAAAAATAACCTCATCAATATAATGGACTAAATACTTAACCTTACACATTTCAGCCAACCTTACCCTACCAATTAATTGCCTTTAGGATAAGTAATTTCTTTCCTTTTGTGAATAAGCGAACAATCTTTATTTCTTGAAATTAATTGAAATAAGCTAATATGCTCTGACTTAATGGTTTAGTTTTCGAGCATTCCATAGGTCAACTTCCACAATCGGTTACCATCCCATTCAAAGAGGTTTTAACATAGACTTCAACATTATTGAAGACAAGTGAATGGGTATTGGAATTTTAGGAGCATACATGATGGACCGATTTTTTGTAGTTTTGTTATTTTCAGTTTCAAAGAATTTTATGGCTTGTGTCGAGCCTCTTTAATATTTCATGTCATGGGTTTTAAAGTCTGTTAGTTTTTGACAATCAGTTGAAGACTTTACCAACTAAAAAGTAGGATTTTCTTAGCTGCTCTCATATAAATATGTAGATGTTGAAAATGATAAGATATAGAAGAATATCGTTATGTTGTCACCATGTTTTCTAAGTTACACTTTTCATATGAATAAAATGAGTTTCCCCCACCATTTTTGGAATTATTGAATAATGTGAATGGAGTTCTTTGAATGAAGTAATTTGGAGTTACCAATGTATGTGATCTGAGCTAGCTGTAGGAGCACCCGAGAGTTGGCCACTCGAGGGGTTGTAGATTAGATAGATAAGTATTTTACTTTTAATTTTGTACTTTCATTTAGTAGATAACAATTAGAATTGAAGTCTATTTTCATGTGTGTAATTTTGTTAAGACTAATCCTGCAGGTTGTAGCTAAGTCTGTAGTCTTTGAGTTTAGTGTTGGAAGTTCTGGAGCACCTTCTTTCAATTGTTTCAGATTGTTAAATTGTTTTATGCTAGTTATTTAGATTGTTATCTTTTGATTAGATCAATGTTTCCTAGTTTCTTTACAAGCTTTACTTCTTCAGCAATTTATACATTTCTTAGTTTAATCATTTCCATGCTTTCTAGTTTAGTTGTTATGCTTTTTAGATTCATAGTTTTCTACTTTCTAAGTTTAGTGGCTTCTTAGTTTAGAGTTTTATTTCAATTGTCCAACATCTAGGAAACCTAAGAGAGATAGCAAGATGTCTTCTATTGCATATAGCCTTTGGACACTACCCGGTCAATATATTAATGTGTTTATCAACGAAAGTGTTAGGACCTAATGATAGCCTATCACTTTATGTAGCCTTTCATTCATCACTTCAAATTCATTGACATGTGTTCAACTCATGTTGAATTACACTTCACACCACAACTACACATAGTTCATAGCCATCACTTCATATAATTTCAAATCATGCTACATGGTGGTATTTAGCTATTTCACATGCATCATACTTCATTTCACAACATGTCAATAGGTACTCTTCGCATTTAAATCTCATAATTAACAACGAAGCTTACTAATTTTGTAAATATTTATCATTTGTGCATGTATGTCAAATTAACATTTAAATTTACACTACTTATTAATTATCTCTATCCATTTTGTACTTGCTAAGTGAGAACACTTATCATCTTTAGTTGGGGTGAGGGGTATTCAAAGGTCATTCCTTACTTTTTTCCAAATTTCTACCATTCTGCCATTTAGTTTCTCACCATTCTCAAGAAAAATGAAGAGTTCAAAAAAGAGAAGAGGTGTCTAGTGGAGAATTTGGTACCACGACAAAATTGGGTGATACAACAAAACAAAGCAAAATAGAGCTAGTGAAAGTAACTATAGTTGAGACATTACAATGAGAGGTGACATAGTGAGGAGAGAACCAACAACCCATAATTTGCTGCTAGAGGACAGGCGATGTGTGCCTATCTTCCAATAGGTAGGATGGTTGGATTACTTCCTCAGAATCATAGAATTTAATGAACTTATGACCCAACAGTTTTCCAACAACTTGAAAAATGACAAGGCAATTGTCGGGGGATTAAGAGTGGATGCATCAGAGGCTACAATTGTAGAAGTATTAGGTCTTCCAAGGAGTGGAAAAGATTTTCTAGTAAGGGTATATGCAATCACAACCAAAAATGAGTTCTCCTTGTTAGGTGAGAATTTGGACTCCTCCTCTCAAGGTACAAAACATTTATCTTTACCTTGACTTTGGGCCTTTTTACAACCTCACATTATTAGGTATTTAACTTGTGATGGGAGATAATCATTATTATACACTGTACATTTTAAGTTGTTTAGTCATCTTTTCCATGGGAGGCGAGTAAATGTTCCAAATTTTCTTTATAATTTGTTGAAGAGAATGTCATCTGAATATAAGAGAAAAAGAAACTAGTCAAATTTGTAACATTTCTGTCTAGTTACTTTATTGATTAAGTGAAGTCTTAGGGTTCAATTTTTTAATATATCTTGGGAAGATTTTTTGAATTGTAAAAACATCAACAACATTATTCTAATGCATAATGAAGGAGAAAGGGGTTAGGAACAAGAAGCAAAAGAACCTGTTGTGGCTGCAACTAAGGGATAAATACCCTCTGGTTCCCCTACTGCAACACGAAGGAACTTGAAGAGTAGGGTCTACAAGAAACACAACCTACAACCTTTGTTCAGTAGCTTGTAGCTAAAGAAGATCCAGAAACCCCAGCTTCCATTAAGAGCCCACCAAAATAAAAGAAAAGAAAAAGTGGGGCTTCTACCTCTAAAATCGCAAAGGGGCAGAGGACGGCCATGCAATCAAGAAATAGATCACATCACTTGAGGAAGAAGGGGGCAATGAAAGGAAAAGATGAAAATCAAAAGGAAGATGTTGTGATGATTGAAACAAACATAGATTCAAAGGGAAATATCCTTGGTGATGATACAAAAACACTAATTGTACAACCTTTGTATTTTACTAATGCTTTTAACTCTGGTTCAGAAGAAATTTTTGTTGCTAAAAAGAAGAGAAGAAGATCTCCAAAGAGCCCTGCCTCAAAAGGGTTTATGTCTACATAAGAGGTAGGAGAAGAAAGTTTTTGGAGAAGGAAGAATAATTATTTTTAGAAGAAAGGAACACAAATAAATAAATACAAGAATCTTTGCAGATAATTAAACAAGTAGAAGACCTACTAAAAACATACCAACAAAAGGACAATGAGAGGGATGCTAGGATTAGGGAGTTAGAAGAAAAACTCCACAAATTTGAGCATGGATCAAAATTGGAAATTTTGGCATAGCTTTCCATGGTTGAAACAAATGGAAAATATCCAATTCCTAAGAGCTCAATTGGACCTATAAAGACTCTCATTGTACCTACTGTTGTGTCATTGGGCATAGAGTTATGGAAGAAAGCACAAGTTTTCCCAAAATAAAAAAGATTGGGAAAAGGAGTAAACTGAAATGATACCTACACATGTTAGGATAATTGAAAAGCAAGAAAAATAGGTAAAGAGATTAAAATTACAAATTGAGGAATTGGCAGACAAGACAGTGCAACTGATGAGATGCAGACTGCCTACTAGGGTATATACCCTTTCTTGCAAGAAAAGTTTTTATGTTTTTAGTTTAGTCATATAATAAGTGATCTCCCTATTGTAATGAATTCAATATTTTCATTTTTAGAAACTTTCCAAAGGTATACACTTGAAATACAAGACCAATTGTGTGAGTTCTATTTTCACAATTTTGTTCTCTCATATGATATTGTATGGAACCCATTAATGTTTGTGGGAGATCTCCAAATCAGGGCCTTAGCTTATTTTGTCATGAATGAGCACAAAATGGGGAAGATTCTACAAGAATACCATGAGAGAGATAAATCTCTCCCCTACAACTAAGAGAGGAGGAAAAAAAACCTAATACAGTAGTGGACTAGTGGTTAGAACTTATACAACACAGGGGAGTAAAAGCAAATATTATGGATTGTAGAGAAAAATATTATAAAAGAATGAAAGGACTAGTAGTAGGTACCATCGTAGAAGCTTCTAACTTTGCTCAAGGCAAATGGAATGAGCTCACACTAGAATGAAAGAGGAAGGAATCCCATTCTGTTTACAATTATGCACCAATGATTCACAAGTCACATAAATACATTTCAATTGCAATGAGGAATGGAGCTGCTTGGTTCCCACTCACCTTCCATCCTCCTATCCTTGTGTTCCCTATATAACATTGGACAAAGGAAGAGGCAACAGTAAAAGACAAAAGACTGGAAAAACTCTTAGATAAAAAAAGGTTACTACTTGAAGCAGGACAAAAGAGTGAACCGTGTGGTGGATTTTAAAGAATGGCCTTCCAATACAACCTTCAACCTTAAAGTTTCTTGTGGACAAGCAATAAATTTAGTTGGGGGGAATGATGGGCTCAATCATTGGCTAGTTTTCCTTTTACTATTTTATGCTTTAATCATTTCTTTTGCTAAGTTTCAAAGACATTACCAAGACTTTATAGACCTTTTATATTCCTTTTATACACTTCTAAGTAGTTTTAAGTATTTGGAAATAGAAATATGATATGTTGATATATGTCTGTATGAATGCATGAATGTCTATGAAATTTAATATGATTATATGTTTAATTTATGATTTTTAATGATGTGGATGCCTTAGTAATGAGACTAACATCTTGCAACAAGAAGGATTGTTAACCTGCAACAACAGGTTTTCCAACCCATAGCATAAAGACTACGAATGGTTGTAGATAAGAAGTCAAACAGCTAAGGTGAGACACTTTTAGTCAAAAGCGAAGGTGATCATTTATTGATCAACCATGAGTCTTTGCTTAACACTCATGCTCACTGAATAAGACAACTAGGAGAAGGAGTCTACTCTCGACAGGATTGATTCATGACACAATTGTTCTTAGGAACACGTCTTTTTCATAGCAGTTAAACCATTGGGCATAAATTCTAGTTTGGATTCTCTACTCTTGCTTTATAGTTATTGTTTTTTGTTTCAAACTAAGTCCTCTTCCTATCATTGAGGGAGAGTGGATGGTTGCTTTATGAGTTTGTTTTTAGTCTGACAAGAATAAAACTCCTCACAAACCCTATTAGTGGGATATGTTGTCGAGGAAATCTAGTTGCAACAATAGAATATGTGTTCTTGAATAAGAGATCTTCAATAGATTCCATTGGATTATATGTAAGAGTTCAATGTTTATATGCAAGAAAGGGAATTAGTTTGATATCATGAATTGTTGAGTAATTGAATGTTTGACAACTTCTATGGAAGCAACAACTCAATCAAGGGCCACTTGAGGTATTGCTAACCCATTTCATTTTCTATTGTTAGATTAATTGATGTATTGTTGAATTTAGTTAGTAGTTTCCAGTTATAAGCATGTATTATAATTAATGAATGTCACTCTATAGCTTTGAATTGAATTTTGTAGCTTCATGTTGGTTTCATACTTGAGGAATTAGCTAGGTTAGGACACTATAGTTTTTAACAATCAATAGTTACAATCTTAAGCATTAGTTATTTGTAGCATAAGGTAACAGTTAATATTTATTTCCCTTGTTTCATGAATTATCAATTTATTTCACTTTCCTTTTACAATATTTTGTACATGTTTAATTTCCTATACTCCATTAATGTAGGATGTGTCTAGGATATGTGAACACATATTTTTCCAACACTATCAAAAGTTTATGAGTCCCTAATTGATAAATAAATGTAGTCTCTTGTGAAAGATGAATTGTTCAGTTAAGAATTCATCGTCTGAGCTCTGTGTATACCTAGTAAGCAACAAGTTGATTAGACATTAGAGAGGCTCTATATTTTGATTTACACATTCTCTATTTGGTCTTGTTCTTCTTCCTAGATGTTTATATTCACATGAAATTAGATTTGAGGTCTGTTTGGAGCTATGGTGATCATTATGTTTATGTTCATATGTTGTTCATTCTTCTTTGATGACAACATGGAGGTTCCTTAATCACTTTCTTTTGTTGAGTGTGAAGAACTTGGGAGAGATATGGAGACTAGTGGTGAGAGATGTATTGCATCATATATGTTTGCATAATTTGCATATCATTGTATGTTTCCTTCACATAATGCAATAGAGGAATTAACCACATCCTCTATATTAATTACTATAGGTAGATTTGGCATGCCTTGATCTATTTTCAAATTTGATATTACTCATGTAGTGGGATTTTTTGGATATATTTCTAGTTATCCTCTTTGATATCTTGGTTTGTTGATTACTAATGTGATAATTAGTTTTCATGTTTCATTAGATTTGGATCTATGAGTTATGCAGGTTGTGGATTAGCTACCCATTTTCTTGCAGTGGGATGACTCAAATGTGGATTGCCTATATCCACAAGATTTTTTTGTTTTAAAGAAAACTTTGTTAGTTGGCTTTGTTTGTGGTCATTTTTACATTGGTATGTTGTCTTTGAAATAAGAGTATGTATATACAAAGACTTGATTACAAATTTTGGGTTGGTATGTTGATGGCATGAAGTTCTATCTATGATTTGTATACCCTAGTTTGAGGTATGGTTAGGTTGGATGAGTTACAATTTGTTGTGGTTGATATTCCAACTAGTATGAGTAATTTATCTACTTAGAGCCTTTTTTTATCATTTTAATTTGATGCTTGTATTCTTGTAAATATTGGTGCAAGTTTCACTGATAGTTTCTATGTTTCCCCTTGGCATGTTCCTTTTTCTTTCATAGGTGACATGCTAGAGGATGTGAGGATTTTTTTTATGGTGGTTATCATGGTTTCTTTTGTAGGTATCTTGTTGGAGCATTAGAGTATGGTTAATATTCAGGTGGTACATGATTGGCTATGGGATTTTTGCCCCTTATTTTTTATTCTTATGGGTGTATTTATAATGTATAATGTCAAGTGGGAGAATGTTACCATTAAGGTGCCATATAATTTGTAAATCATATGACACATGATTCTAAAATTCTTGGAAAGTGTCCCTAGGAAATTAGGGTGTATTGGGAAAATATTTTTTAATATTTATTCTCACCGTTGTTTGTAATACATTCATAAGGGTTGATGGGTTACACTAGTAGTAGTAACAATGACTTATGGACATGAATATTTAATATTTTTTTCCCCACATGTGGATGCCTAAAATGGGATGGTAAAAGACAAGTGGAGTGGAAAAATGAGTGATTTTTGGGCTTATCCAAGTGGTCACTTAGAAAGAGGAAACAAGTGTCTCTTGGTATTCCATATTTTGTGGCATTTAATGTAATGTTTAATTTCCAACTTTGGGCGCCCAAGTTGGAGGGAAACTATTAGATCCAAAATTGGTGTCCTTTTGTATTCTTATGATACAATCCAAGGTTAGAGATGTTTGGAATGAAGATTCATCTTTGGGCGTCATGTTTGGTACTTAAGACCTCTTCACAAGTCCATAAAATTAGTTGCTTGGATGTAGAAAAAAGAGGAACAATTGAATGTAGAGTTACTTTTTAGGAACAAGGACACATTGAGGCATAACAAGGTTGTTCATAGGTACACAGGTGCTGCCATGTTGGAGGCAAAGAGGATAATGGAATTGTAATCTCATATATTTGAATATAATGCTTAATTGGCCTCCCTTCTTGATGGAGTTTTTTCTTCTCCACATAAATATTATCTTATGTGATACCTTTTATGTTTTTGATTTGTGTCTCTTTGTTTCTATCTTATGGTGATGTTATTATTTATTTGTTATTTTTGTAAGTTCACATAAGGTGGTGTTATTAAGAATATTATGTTGGCTAATTTTTAGCATCAAAAAGTAGATGGATCTAGTCATGGTAATTCCACATTAAGGTCACATAATTTAATATTTTCATATAAGTTTTAGACTTTAATATTGTAGCATTCCAAGCATTTTATCTCATCCATTGAATTCGTAACTTGATTATTTGGATAGAGATTGGAAATTTCCCAACAAAATTAATAAAAGGGGAGTTAAGAACAGCAACAAAAAGACATAAATCCTAACATAGTGCAATACAACCAACTTTCATCATATTTAGATGTTATAGCCACTATTTTCTACATAGTTAATAGGTCTCCTACATAACCTCTTGATGATATTTTCCCATGGAGGCATTGTTGGGTCACAATTCTCCATTGAGACATATAAACGTTTTTGGTTGTGAGTCATATGCACATGTGCCAAGGGAGAAATGAACAAAGTTGGAGAATAATATTGTTAAATATATCTTCATTGGTTATAATTTCATGTTGTGAAATGATACAAGCTTTTAATCCTCTTGCACAAAAGGTAATATACAAAATCAGTGTGTTTTTGAGAGAAACTAATCCATCTTTTATTGTCTTGTAACCTAAATAAACAAAAAATAAAAATGTGATGCAACTTTTTTCTATGCTTGATAAATTTTAATTGAGACCCCTAACTAGACAAGAATTTGAGGGGAGTTAATCAAGGTCTAAAACTTCATAATAGGAGAAATAACCTCCACCTCAACTTTTTTGAAGGTCTACGAGGTGTAAACTATTTGCCCCATGGTTGTCGTTACACCAAAAGGTCAACCTTTTGGTGCAATGGCAACCGTGGGGCCAAAAATTGGTATCAAAGCCAAAGGTGTCGGGTTCGAATCCCTTCGGCTTGTGCTGAGGGGGAGATTGTTGGCAGTTGGTCAGCACTCCCCTCAGGATTCGTGACATGGACTAACCACCTCCCGTGGATCCATTAACTCCAGTGGTTGTGTCGAGCATTAATAGGTCGACCTTTTGGTGCAACGACAACCGTGGGGCCAACATAAACAAACACCAAAAAGGTATTCACTTGATAACTGGAGATGTATTTTTTCTTTGAATACTAACATTGATAAACCTAGATTTCTATAAAATATATTAGGTATGAATTATATTGAGTCCTAGAAGATAGCCATGGATGAATAAATGGTAGCACTAAAAAATAATGATACATGGGACCTAGTACCATTCCTAAAGGACATAAGCATGTTAGTTGTAAATAGTTGTTCAAAAAGAAGGTTGGTTTATATGGAAAAATTGAGAATAAAATTCTTGGTTGCTTATGAAAGGTTACTCCTAAGTTGAGGGGGTTGATTATAATGATATTTTTTCTCCTTTAGTAGAAATGACACATTGATTCTTATCATCTATTATTGCATCTTATGACTTAGATTTCAAGAAAATGTATGTGATAATAACATTACTTTGATGATTTGGAGGAGGATATTTATATGACATAGGTTACAACACTATGTGGTTAAAGGTAAAATTAATTTGGTTTGTAATTAAAGAAATCTTTGTATGGCCTAAAACAAAGTCTTAGGATGTGGTACCAAAATTTTGATACAAATATGTTGAGTTTAATATTTGAGCATTATAAATATTATCATTGTGTTTATTTTAAATCTAATAGTGACCATTTCCTAGTTTTTTGTTTATACATTGATGATATGTTATTTCTTGAAAAAAGGAAAGGTTTAATTTCATAACTAAAATATTAGCTCTTAGTAAAGTTTGAAATAAAATATTTTGGTGTGGATAAAAACATTATTGGGATGAAAATAAGAAGATATAGAGAGCATAGAAATCTATGACTTGGCTCAAGTAAGTATGTCAATTCAGTTTTACAAAGGTTTAACATGCATGATTTTAGACCATTACGTATTCTTCTAACATTGGGAACAATTTATTTATTACACATTGTCCTATTCCTTTGAAGATAGAATATAAAATCAAAGTGTCTTATCAAAGTGTAGTTGGAAGCATAATGCAAGTTATAATTTATACTGGATCAAAGATTACCCAAGCAACAAGAGTTCTTAGCATATATGTGTTCAATCTTGGAAGAGTTCATTGGGATGCAATTAAAAGAGTCTCCAAATATTTGTGGGGTACCTTAGATTATTCCTTGTTTTTTAATGGTATAGGAGACAAGTATTTCTTGGTTATTCATGGTTATTTGGATTCAAAATGGTTAGGTGATATTGATAGCAAAATATCTACTAGTGCATATGTTTTTACTCTATTTGATGGTGTTATAAGTTATATGAGTAAAAAATAGGATATGATCACTTTGTTTGTTATAGAGGGGAAATATGTGAAAAAAAATCATGCTTATAAAGAATCCATTTGGATTAAGAGATTGTGTTCAAACATTGGGTTAAAACACTGAGCAATTATAGTTTTTATGCCAAGACTAAGCATATAGATGTTTAATATCAGTTTTGAGAGATATAGTGGAGTATGGTAAGGTGAATCTTAGAAAAGGTAGAGACTTTGGTGAATATTACAGATGTGTTGTGCAAACTTGTGAGCATAGAGAAGTTCAAATAGTGTTTAGAGTCTATGGGCCTCTTGGCCCCTAGTAGTTGAATCCATGATGGCATGTTGCTCCTTGGCTCTTACAAGGTATCCAACAATTGGGATAATGTTAAGAATTAAGGTATATCAACCTTTGCAAGTTCCTAATTTTATTTATTTTTTATCAACCATTTTTTGTAATTATTTGATATTTTATAGTGTATTTTATTTAATATTTGTGCTCCACCTGAATTGGAACATTGGAATTTATGTAATAATTTTATGCTAGATGTGTTATAATTGTATTGTATTATTTATATGCTATCATAGGGTGGATATAATTAGAAAATTTGGAGCACCACTCTTTTGTGGGATTCTATGAAAAGTTATGATGGAATCTAGTGACAAGTAAGAGCCAAGAATAGGGGGAGCTACTTTAGAATGTTGACTAGCCATGACATGCTTTATTATTTGTCACATAGTGCCTATTTTGAATAAAGAATAATGGCAAGTTAGGAACCCATTTTGAGTGGGTCAAATTGGAGGTTATTAGTATAAAAATTATTCAATTTTACAATTTCTAGCAAAATGTAAGGAATCTTAAAGGGTGCATTTAAAATTATGCCAAATTTGGGGGCCATCCTTTTGGGGATTTTGGCATATGGATTGGAAAACATTTTTTTATTTTCTAACTTGCTTATTTGTCTATAAATTAGTACTTGAGGAAGAAGTTTAATAATGAGAATTTGTAGGTACACAAGGGTAAAAGCACAAAGTTGTGTCACACTTTTAGCCAACTTATTAGCACAATTGAATTTAAGTATTTCTAACTAAAAGTCAATTTTGGTCAAACATATGATCTAGTATGATTCATTCTAGTTAAGTTAGATACTTCCACAACTTTTTCAATTAAAATTATTGGCTAAAAATATATGGAGCACCACTTTGAGTCTAATTTACCAAAAAAATAAAATTATTTGAAAAACTTGAAGTTTCAATAACTCTTGCTAATGTAAATAACATTTTTTTAAAAATATAAAAACACCCTTTTGTAGATCCATACGTTTAATTTTCAAAAATATATTTATTTTAATAGTTTAATTATTATTTATATTTTATTTTTTATTTTTACTAAAAGTAGGTTATCAACACAAAATATTAGGTTGATTACTATGCCAAGGAAAAATACTAAAACTTATTAAAAAGATTGAAAAAAATATGATGCACTAGATAAAAGAATCTATTTTAAGATGGTATAATTTTTTTTCTATTTTAGATAAATATTTAATATGAAAGTTGACATTCGATGGAAACAATTATTTTTTGATTCACGCACATTTTAATATTTATTTAAAAATACATATTTATCAAAATTGGAAAAAAATATATCCATGCACTAAAGTTTCAAGTTATAAATACACACAAAAAAATTGAAAGAAAGAAAATAAAATTTACTATTAAAAGTTTGGCGTCTTATGCAACTTCATTTTTCAGCATTTTATCAGCAATTAAATTTTAGTGTTAATTTATTAAAAACTAGTTTAAAATATTTTTTAATTTTTTTAAAAAAAATAAAAAAACATAAAATATACTAAAAATACATATTTTACTAATTTACATCATTTCAAAATTCAAAACATATATGCCACTTTGTAGTGATTCAAGTTTAAAAGTTGGATCAACATTGGTTGTTTCCTTTATGAAGTGTGACACAACTTTGTGCTTTTACCCACAAGTGTTGTGAGAATGTAGCCATAAAAATTCCATATTTGAAAGTTGGTGAAATACTCCTATAAATATTTGCATTACAAGCATGTTGCAATCTTGTTTCAAATTTATAATACATTGTGTAGGTTATGGAGTGTGGGTTCATCTTGTAAAAGGGTTTTCCCCAAAAAATATGAGGATAAGAAAATGAAACAAGATGAATGCATAAACACATAAATCTTTATCTTAAATCACCTGCAAACTCCATGATTGAGCTAGAATAGTATGCACCCAAATCCTATTGATATGATCTAAATAGATGGAATGTGGATTGCTTATACAAGTAGCATGATGATATGATCAAAATGATTAATAGAAAATTCAACATCATAATAGTATCATAAAAGTGGATTGCCAAAATGGGATGAGATGCCTCTAATTTATAAAATTTCCATGAGAGAAATCAAGGGTAAAGATGAATTGGTTAATAGATGGATAGGATTGAATGAGGATTAGGGTTGGGATCAATGTCGTAGTCACACGACAAGTATCACATGAAGGATAAGGGCTAGGTTTAGGAAGGGATTAGGGAAAATATTTTTATGTGAATAGCTAGGATTAAGAAGTGTGATATGAAATGAATGGATAGGATGAAAAGTTATTTTGACTTTTTGAAAAGTGTCTAGATTTAATGAATCTAGGAAAGGTCTTAGTTAGACATGTGAGAGGGACATTTGTCACATGATGGAAAGTTCAAATTGTGATCTATGTGAATGCAATCAATGACTAGGATTAAATGGGCAAGGACTGAAGAAAAAAAGTGGAATTAAATATTAGAGGGAAAGGTAATGAAGATTGATTAGCTTAAATTAATTAAGTTGTAGGGTTTTAAGATCAGGCTAGACTTAATTAAATAAATGTAAATTTATTTAATTAGAGTGGGAAAGGATAAGGGTAATGGATAAATTAATTAAATAAATAAGTATTATGTATTAAATTAATGACTTAAGACAGGCTAAAATTAGGTGTGGTTGGGTAAGGTCAAATTTTAAGTGTCTACAAAATCATTATGTTATGGTGTTATTATTTTTTAATTTATGAATAAGCTTCTCTACTTCCTATAATTGTTTTGGATTAGATTTTAAGTTATATGTACATTGGATTCCCTTCAAAATTAGCATTGGAAGTTGTTTTGCACACCTTGCTTCCTTACAATATTTTCACACACCAATACCCTAGGGCCACACACCTCTAGCTCTTTTAATATTTTATGCTACAACATGCTTATTGGGAGCTTGATTAAAGCAAGCTCCTAAATGTACCATAGGCAAGCTACTATAGTAGTCTATGTGTGTCAATACTTGCAAGTTTTTATGTCAACAAGCACATAGGAAATTGATATTTTCATGCCCACAAAGATACTTTCATTCTTGAAAGGACACTTTTGTATTGCTAGAACACTTCCATGATTCTTCAAACATTGCCAAGATTTATAATATACCACCACATATTACAAGACATGTTTGACTATGGTATTTTTAGAACCAAAATACCATCATCGTGAATCTCCTTTTAATTTATTGTCTTTCAAGCACTTTTACAAACTTCTAATTAGACATGATTTCTCTTTCCTTGCTCTCTTTTCAAAATTTCTAGTTGAACATAAAAAATTTAGATCTCAACTCTACATTATTTTTACTTAATTAAATTTAAAAAGTAGTCTACTATTATTTATTAGTTAAAATCAAATTGTTAAGGAGATAAATACAAACATTAATAAATAATGCCAACTTCTTTAATTAAGGATTCTCATTTTTATTTACATGCATGTTCCTTCATAACATTTAAGATGAAAAAAATGGATTGAGATGGCGAGAGCGGTGGGTAGGAAGAGAAATTTGATTTTTCTTGTGGATGGAGATGACGAGAGAGACGGCGAGGACGAGGACGAGGATGGCAGGGAGGCTCTACTGCTTTCCATTTCTGGTTTACTAGAGTTGGCAGTGTTGGGTGATCGCTTGCCTGGCAGTGTCGTTGTGTTGGCAGTGGTGGACAGTTCAGTGCATGTTGTTTCTCTACAGTGGTTCTTTTTGAATGAAGACTTTGGTATGTGGCCTTTGTTGGCAATTTTTGCACTTGATGTGCCAATTTGGGTGTGTTTTTCTATGGAGTCTGTCCTTGGTGGCCCTCATGTTGCTCATTCTACTGGTGGCTGGGTTAGGTGTTGTTCGGTGGGCTTCTTGATTTTTGACTCCCATGTTCTTACCATTGTTGCGCAACTGAGGGTTGTCATTTTTTGATATGAGGTTGTTGAGGATGGCGAAGCTAGACCTGTTGTTGTTGGTGATGGACTTTGTGGGGTTCGATGGCCATTGCTCGTTCCTTTTGGTTGGTGACTGGTTTTTTTCACTAGTCATTCTTGTGATTGCATGGTGGATGCGGTGGATATTCGTTGGGGAATGCCTTCCCCTATTCTTATCATGTTTTCTGACGGCCTGCTACTACGTTGGGTGGCTCCATTTTGTTGCAAAGAGGGCATTGTCCTTGGTTTGGTTACTCAAAATGGTGAGTTTAGTTTGATGGTGGTCCAGTGGCTTATTTGGCCTGTGTTGCAGGTGTTGAGGCTCTACAGAAGGTCGTTGCTACTCTTCCTGGTGGGGCTACAGCGGTGTTGAGTTGGGGGTTAGATTTTGTTGCTCCCCTCCTTGTGTGCCCTTTGCTTGTGTTGGGATTGTGGTTAGTTTCCTCTCTTGGTTGGTGGGAGGCCTCTCTAGCCTGCCATGAGTGCTTCATCCCCTTTCTGGTTGGGACTCTTGGTGATGTCTATGTGGGTCACTGGTTCTTACTAGAGGTGATGCCTTTGTTCTTCAAGGTTGTTGTCAGTTTAGTTGTGTGGTCTGGTGGATGTATGTTGTGGATCAACAACTTTATGTTGGTGTTGAAGCCGTTGTGTTGGCCTATTTCTAGGTCTTTATGGTGTGTGGGTCTTTGGTTCTCTCTGAAGATGTTCTTTGTTGTGCTTCCCCTATTCCCTTGGATGGAGCTTTCGTGCTTGTTCCCTCTTCTTAGTGAGAGATCTTTTTCGGTGCCTGGGTCTCTTGGTGCCTCTGCTACTCTTGTTCCTTGGTTTTCTCAGGGTTGTCTTGGCTTTCCTCAAAAAATTGTGTTTTCTCTTATGGACTTTTGGCCGAGGTCGGCTTCGGTGGTGGTGTTGGGCAGTGGGCTCTCTTCTTCCCGCTAGTTGGCTTTGGTGTTGAGTGAGGTTTCAGCCGCTCTTTGTTTGGTCATAGCTTTTGGTGTGTTGTGGTGGATAGGCAGAGCTTGATCCCCAGTTTGGTGTGGCTTCAGAGACTTTTCTATTGAAGCTCTTATGGGCCTCTGTCAGTTTCGGCTATTGTGGTTCTCTACCCCTTGGTGGTTGATTGGGTTGTATTTCCTCTTGACCCAGTTGTGTATGTGGTTGTTACTCCTTTTTTGTTTCCTATTGTCGAGTTTCTTGAAGGGTGGTGTGTTTACTTTTTCTACAGGAGTGGTGGCTTTCTCCTTGATACTACAACCTAATCCTATCGAGGTGGACTCCTCTTCTATCGAGGTGAAGATGGATGTTGTGGTTTTGTTGGGAAGCTTCTTTTTCTGGTTTTCTTTATTGTTGTCCCTTTTGAGGTGGGATCTACTCCTATGGAGGTGGAGTATAGGGTTGTTGCAGATCTTTGGGTCCGGTGGAAATTTTTTTCATGTGATCCTCTCCAATAGAGGGGAGTTCTCTCCTTATGAGGAAAAGTATGTGTTGGCTTCCTGGTTCAACTGGTGTTTGAAGAAGGGCTTGAAGTTGTTGTTCTCGTGCTACAGGTTTTTTGTGGTCTATTGGGTCTGTGGTTGGTTTGGCTCAATTTGGTCTATTTTGAACGATAGGTATGGTGCAATCTAGCTGCTCTAGGTGGTTTGTGGCCTGGTTGTTTCAGGCAGTCTCTTAGGGCCCACTGTTTGTGGGTCATTTCTTGGCTCAAGGCCTTTGTTGATTCCTTGTTTTAGGATGGGTTTTGTCCTCGTGTTTTGTACTCCTTGTGTGGTGACAGGCTTGGGTTGTTGTCTGTCTTTGACTTAGGAATGTTGTTGATCCTAAGTGTGTGTTGTCTCTCTTGGTTTCTGGTATCCAGGCATTGTTGGTGTTCATGTTGTGCTTTTGTGGTGTCTTCACAGTTTCTGTCTTTATGTTTCTTGGCCAAAGTTTGTGTATTTGCTTTTTGGACCTGATCTTTTTTGGCCCCTGAGGCTCGATGTGTAAAGGGTACAACACCCTGCAAATGTTGCTTATCTTATCAAAAACATTTAAGATGACTTGATTTTGATGCTTAACTGCCTAAGTGTAAGGAAATAAAGGCTTCCTCTACACAATCTTAGGTAAAAGTAATCAATCATCGTGAATAAATAATATTATTGAGGAAAAAGAGTTGGGATTGATTATGCTATTGAATTAAATGTATGAAATTTAAATAAATAAAATAAAGCTACTTAGTTTTAGGTTTGACGTTGATCTTGTTGTGTCTAATTTTATGAAGTGAATTGTGAATGGAGTAGAAAATAGGGACATGTTAGTCGAACACCTTAAGACTAAAAAAATTATTAAATATTGCTTGGATTCACTTTAATGGCTATGGAACTAACCTCTATGACATAGATTTGAACCTTGTACACAAATCTAAACCTAGATCATGGATTTGAATCTCATTGATTTAGTTGTCTAATTTTTTTTTGCCTCAATGTTTACAACCTATAGCTAAAGGACCTAGTGTTGATAACCACCATTTAGTTGTTTGCTAAGTTAGGCCTTTAGTTAAACCCTTGTTATCCAATCAACGTTATAGAACAATAATTTAAGACAATAAGTAATCATGTATTGTGCATGTGTAACTATTGATATGATGGTGATGATGTGCTCCTATATGATGCACTCCTCAATATGTACTCTCTTTTTTATAGCTCAGGGGTATCCTTGCGACCTAGCCCAACGATTATAGACCGACCTTGCCTTGGTCTTACTTTTATGCCAAGTTTTGGGGTACGGAAGAGGCGAGTTGGGGCGAGACTAGTCCCTTGGGGGCTAAGACCGCACTCGACACAGTCATAACCGTATTTCACCTGGGAGAGAGAATCGATCTCGAGACCTACATGGGACAAACCCAAAACCTTTAACCAACTATGCCACTCGTTCAGATCCTCCTTAATATGTACTTGATAATCATAATGAATTAAAATGTATCCTTAATTATAACAGGTTAATACACAAATTAATAAATTTTGTACTTAAATTAACTCATAATAATTAATTAAAATTAAAAAGCATATACAAATAAAATTCAAATTATTAACCAATTTTTATACTGCTAAACAATAATCGTTATATTAAAAATAACCAATTAAAATAAACCCAAAACAAATATCCATCCTTAATAAATTTGATTAAAGTTTAGTAATAAACGCTAAAATTTCGGTGAAGTTGCTTCTATTTGTAGTCATATTCGCTTTGGACTAGGAAGTCAAGTCCACTACTTTTAGTGGGTAAAGTACTAAAGGGGAATAAAGTATGCATGTCCGTTGGGGAGCATTTTATCGTGCCCCTCGGAGTAAATGGACAAAACCGTACCCCCTACTTTTTCGAATGGCCATTAGTTGGATTTTTTAAATGAATAAATATAATATAATTTTAATTGTATAAAAGTATATAAAGTATATCTTATTTGTATAAATATTTTATATAGTTTTGAGGAGGTACATCTAAAGATTTGCAATGAGGGTGGACATTGACAAGATCACAAGAGAAAATTTTATAGATATTAATCATAAAAAAATAAAATTAAAAATTAAAATATGTATTTTTTAATAATATTATATATAAGAGAAGGTGAAAGAGGATAGTTTTTATTTGTAGTCATGTTTTATTTGTTATCATATTATTAAGTAATATTAATTATAAGAAAAATAAAATAAAATAAATATCTTTATTTTTATGCCGAAGGCGTCCCCATGTTCAGTTTTTGCGAGCCTTTTTCATGCTCGATAGTGCAGATTTGTCCAAAGGCAATGAAATACGATGAAATGCACTGCAGTCATTCATCATTTTTCCAAACTCTTGTTGGTATTGACCTTTCGCTTCTCCACTTTCCATAGATGGTTGAGCATTTACTCAGGTCGTCGATTTTATTGTTGTTGACTGTTGAGTCATGGGTCTTTAATGCACATGACAACACCTGCCTTAAAGACTCAACTGGGTGACATAGGCTGTGTTGGGCATGATTAAATGCAAATAGTATTACCCTCATAACTGTTGCTTAGTGTAGGTGGGAAGAAGTAGAATATTTGTGCAAAATATTTGTCCCAAAAATCAGAGTAATGAATGTTGAGGTAGTCGACATCCTTGACAACACGACAAAATTTGAGGTAAGTCGGTTACCCCTTTAATAGAATGCCCCAAACCCTAAATTAAAAATTCATATTTACATTTCCGGTAAAATCTTCTCTCAAATTGAAGCAAAAATTTGGGAGCTCTAATTTCCAACATTCTTAGACCTACTTCTTGTTTATTGTTAATAGTTTGAAGCAACAGCTCTAGGGAAAATCTGGGTTTCTTGCACTTTACAAAAATCCACAGTGGTAGGGTTTGAAGTGATTTCTGGCCATTTTTTCTCATTGACATCGTTGATAGTAGGACACAATTTGTGCAGATTCTTGCGGTAAGTCGCTTGCCATGCTTTGGGAGATTTTCCCTTTTGATTATGTACGTTGTAACATACATTGATGTAGGATGAAATGGGTCCAGCTTATTCAAACAAAAATTGACATGGAACTGCATCTTTAAGTTTATTACATTCACTTTTTAAAATTAAAATTATGGCCACTATATATAACCAACTTCAACACAGACGACTGAGCAATAGGCTGAAAAATAGGGTTGATTGGTCTATTTACTTAGCTATTTTTTAGTAGAACAACTTTCGATCTACTAAATTTGATATGATAGAGGATTATTTTACTTGGTGTGGGAGAGCAAAATCACTAAAATGATTTTTTGTGAATATATTTGAGTGACAATTTAGCTACTCTACAAATGATTCACATATAATCACTGTAACTTTCTGTTGTTTTTTGGTTGTTGTAATTTAATTGCAATCTTTTTCAAAGTGAGTTTCACGAAGTCTAACCTTGAGAGCAAGTATACATACTTTCTTTGGTATTGGATTAAAGTTTTAGGAATATTCATTATAACGACACTTCATTGCAAGTTGTCCAGAACATTCAATCAGCCTCATTCTGCCTTTTAAGTTGTGAAAAAGCTTTACATAAGGTGTATCATCTCCTTTTTTTGTTGATTTTCATTACAGTAAAGTTGATAAATTCAACAATGTTTGGATAAATAAACTATCATTGAATTTTATACATTGCCAGCAATACCAGTTTGAAACCCATACTTGTAGAAGCAATCCTCACATTTAAAATTAAGTGCATAAAATGCAATATTGAAACAGAGCAGAAAAATGTGCTAAAATGTGATTAGGATAAGCAACAAATTGACATTCCTAGAAAACTATGAACAAGTTTCATGATTATGAAGTAACAAGGTGAAATGGAAGGAAAGAGAAATAAATGAAAATGGAAGGCAAGGAAAGATGCTTGTCTCAACAAAAAAATCTAGATCATTTGTTCAGATTAATAGGTATAGAATATAACAATTAAAAGTGTCTGCCCAATTACAATCACATGTCTGGGCCACCTTAGAAACTTTAACTCTCAGATACCATTCAACAAATTAGAGTTACTGACTTACATTTGCAGTGCACCAGGCAGGATTGTAACCTTATCTTTAACATCTAGGTGAATAAGTAAAAATGATTCAATTATAAAATTTACTACTTGTCACTCTTCTATATAGATTGTTGAATAGGATAAACTATGACAACTATGAGTAGGATATTGGAAAAATTTGAATAAAATCAATAAGTAATCAAAGAAAAGGGGATACTTTTTGGATGTATAACCTCCCGCTGTGGAAAAGCTCTTGATACTATATTTGTAACTACAATTGTCATAAATTCAAAATTGTTAGAAGCCTCAACGTTGCATGGCTGGTATGCCACTATAGGAAATGATAATGCCTTTCCTTTCCCTCTCAATAGATCATCTTTCTTCCAACAAGTTTTCAAATCCAGTTGAGATCGCATCGATCAATAATACAAACTCTCCTAAAAAAAGAAATGTTTGCGTAAAAGCAAGCATATCAAATGTCAACTTGGACAACTTTTATTACCTCTCTTGTCCTTTTATGGTGGGAAATAAGAAATGTAAGAAGAAGGTTGTACAAAAGAGCCCCGATAGCTTTCATTGCCCAAAGTGTTCTATTGATCTCCTTGGTTGTGATTTTAGCTACATGGTAAAAGTGGATTTGGACGATGGAACAGGTGTTCTTCTTAAAGCCACTGCATTCAAAGGACCCGCAAATGGCTTGTTTGGTATATCAATTGAGAATTTTCAACTACTTTTGGCGGATCTTGTTGCTGCTAAACACATTTTGGATCAAGTTCTTGGATGCCAGTTTTTCTTTGAAGTGGCCATCACAATGAATTCATTTGCTGGGAAATAAATACAAAGCTTTGTAATTACAACAATAAAACTTGTTTAAAGTTTGCAAGTACCACTTGCTTTCCACAATACTATATAGTCTTTGCTTAAATTGTACAAATTTTGTTGTTGTCAATACCACCAACTGTAACCATGTGTTCATACTATTATAAATACAATGATAGAAAACCTTTTTTGATACCACAAAGTAATCTTGTGCACTTATTTCGAAATATGATTTCTTGTTTTTGCACACAATGTATTCTAATAAAATATGATTTCTTGCTTTTACACACCTAACTTATACGACTTCTTTCTACTTGTTCATGACCTACTGCAAATTAATATTGCATTGCTCTGTTCCTCAACAACCCCTATCATGGAAAACCAAGCTGAAAGTATGGAAGCACAACGATTTCGTTGTAATCATTTGCAACGTTTAAGGTACCATGCAAATAATGATTCTATTAATAGATGAAGAAAAGAAAACCATCACAATCACCTTGCAAGCTCCTCCACATCCCCATCTTGTCTTTCCAATAACCCCTCCCCATTGCAACCACCCACACATCAAATGCAGTCTACATTACACCTCAGTTCAGCCTCCCAAAACCACCATCCTCCACTATTTCCTGTAAACTATTACATCACTAGGAATTCCTTTCGTTCAAAGCTGGATAGCCTATCAAACATTTCAACATGCCAAGTATGCATGGAATGATATCCGAGAATAAAAACTAGGCTACTAAATGGTAGTAGTGCTTGTCCAAGATGCATTTCAGAAAAAAATGGTAATCACTTCTCAAAGTGGAACAACATGGACCCTGGAGAGCAACCTACTTGTTTACAACGCCTATCTCAAATCGAGGAGATGCTCATATCAAGAGTTAGCCCTATCCTCACAATTACTTATACAAAATGGGGACAACTAAAATATAGTGGCCACACTATTTGTTTTCCTCAAGATATTACAGTAATTGCAAATTACTTGCCACATCATATACATGACTTGGATATACTCATAGTGAACCAAAAAAATGTTGATTCCCAACATTATATTTTCTATGTTTACAGAGCACATGTTCACGAGGCTTTGCAATATAAGATTTGTAATGACCCTTACTATAAAGATGTCCAATTAGATGAGGCCTCCCTCTTATGCTTTCTTATTGCCTCCACTGACATCTCTGACCTTGTAAATGCAACAACCTCAACTTCAGATCCCCCTAATGTTAGTTTCATGGAAACAAATATTACAACCGAAGAACAATTGCATGAGAATGTGCAAGCAACAACATCATTTGTGGCAAGCCTGCCCCCTGCACGTATAGAAGTGCAAGAATTGTGAGTGTTTTTGAAATTAGGGGAAGGACGCCCACCTCATACTATTGATTGGCCACTAGTTTCTCTTACGCCCCTCAATGAATACACCACTGAAGGATTGTTTGTTATGTGCCATCCTAGCCAGGCCACAACTTCCGTATTTGTTCAAAAACACTTGGAAAGTAGACTGCCAATAACAATACTTGACTTGCACCAAAGACACAAGGACCTCCTTGCGCCAAAGACACAAGGACCTCCTTGATGAACATCTTGCAAACCAGGTTATGCGGTTTGGCTCAAAAATCTGTGGTACACATCCCTTCTAGACTCATCATAGGGGGAGCTATCTGGCATGGTTATTCAGGTTGGTTGCTCGACTCTATTCTTCACCCTTAGTTTAGTAGATACTAAATGGCTAGATTTACACAATGCCATGTCGTCCCCCGCACCAACAAAGCCTATTGCAGCTACTCAATGCAAGATCTATAATATAGTGCACAACCCACACCTCGCTGCACTTTACATGCATCACAGATTTACTGCATTTCATGAGGAGGTTCTGGAGAAGATTCTCTGCACAAATGACTAATGGTACATGTAAACATACTCCAACATCATTTATATTTACTTCTTTCATACATCATTTGCTTAATAACATCTCCTTTGTCCAGGTATGAATGGAAACACTGTGGCTCTGCACATGTCCACAGTTTCCTTTGGCTCAAAGACGCACCTAATATTGCCAAATTGCAATGGAATAATCTTGCATCAATACAAAATGTAATTGAATACATTGACAAGTATGTCTCTGCTTGGAACCTACGTCCCCACCAAAGCTCAAATGAAAGAAATCCACGGTCTACCTTTGACAACCCCTGCTTAATGGACACAAGAATGATTATGTTGTCCACCCCTTCACATGACTACAATGAATTGCTCAACTGCATTCAGCACCATACATGTTGTACCTTGTAAACATGTTTGTGAAGAAAAGGATCTACAGTTGAATGTTGCTACAAATCCCCTTGGACCATGCAAGACAATTCAACCCTCTCGAATGAGAGTGGCCATCCAAAGCACACCCCTGCTTGTAATGATGACTGAGTGAATCTTCACAACCCCACTATCCTCTCTATTTGGCGTGCAAATGTAGATTTCCCGCTTGTTCTCTCAATAGATGTAGTGCTCAAATATATAGCAAAATATGCAGCTAAAGCATAAACCAAATTTGAAACATATCATGCAATGCTTTCTCGTATTTCAACAACTTATGATCTTGAAAAGCCAACACCAATAGCTTTTAGTAAAATGCTTGTTGACAACCTTGTGGATCATGATATTAGTGCCCAAGAAAGTTTCCACCTTTTATTAAAACTACTGCTATGCTTGTGTAGTCAAATGTTTGTTTCTTTAAATGTAAACCAAAAAAACCATCAACGCGTTCCACTCTCAGCCACATTAACATCATCAAACACAAACTACATTGATGCATGCATGGAATGTCCTATTTGTATGGAGGCATTGCCACTGATTGAAGTCACTGAGAAATGGAGCTTCAAAACATCCTGTAAAGCGAACCAATGGAAAGAGCATCTATCTAAAGCAATTGTTTGAGTCTCCCTCAGTTTCACAAGCATTCCTCCAAAGGATGACCCAAGTTTCCATGACTTCTGTTGGAGTGAATTGGTTCTCTACAAACCTTTTCGTAACGTTGCAATTGATCTTGGTTCGTCCACAACTCAAATTGTGGCACAGTGGGAGAGGATGGCATGCACTTATCATTCGTGGCATGTGTGATGCACTCTACCAGATACAACCTCCAATACAGACCTGAGATATCCTTCAAGCGATGTAGAACCCCCACATCATTGCAACCAATCCGAATGGCAAGTGTTGTCAAGTGTACACCCAAGCCATCCACTCCACTTGGATGCACTTGACATGCTAGGTAACTGTGAAATATACCTTAACCATGATTGGAATAATCATTCCTTGAATTCAATAGAACTCACTGTAGCATCCAGCTTCATAAACTCAAACCACACAACATATCAAGTCCCCCTTCCGCCCCTTCTAAATACCCAACATGACCTTTCATTGGAATAAAAGAAAACACTAGATTTAGTGTTGTCACACCTATCCTCCACCACTTACCAGCCACCACTCAAAATAATAGTTCAAGGAACTAGAAAGTCACACCTAATTAAACAAATCATGTTTGCACTCAATTGTTTTACTCCAAACGGGCAAACATCGCTATTACTTCTTGCACCAACATGTGTTGCAACATTCAACATTGGAGCATCAACAATTCATTCTACACTTCACATACCCATGAAAGAGATGGCTCCCTTGCAAGGCCAAACACTAGCAAGCTTCCAAGAGAGAATGCACTTTGTTCGCTACATTTTAATAGATGAAATGAGCTTCATCGGCCCTAGGTTGCTTTAACGCATTGACTATCGCTTGTGCGAAGCTTTCCCGACACACAACCACAACTCGTTTGGAGGCCGCTCAATCTTGCTCTTTGGAGACCTCATCCAACTACCATTGGTCAAAGACATTCCTATGTACTCTTCTACTTCCTACGAGGGGACCCTATGGTGGAGCTTTCAAATATTTTTTACACTGAACAAAATATTTTTCCAAGCAAGAGATGATCCAACTCAACTTCTATTTCATGAGCTCTTATGCAATTTAAGAAAGGATGAATCTACTATTGCAAATTGGCAACTGCTAATGTCAAGGTCAAGCTCGACACTAACATCTATAGAACAAATTGCTTTCATATCATCCATACATATTTATGCAACCAATGAAAAAGTCTCACTCCATAATAAGCACATGTTGTTGTCTCTAGCACACCTTGTTGTCGTAGCCATTGTAGAGCAAATAGGGAGCTCTTTCAACTCAAATCCAAATGATGAGCAACTCCAACCTAAGATTCTACTATGTGTCGACCAAGAGGTTATGTTATCTTGTAATCTATGGACTAATACTGGCCTTGTTAATGAGGCTCTTGGCATAGTAAAAAAAATAGTTTACAAGGAGAGCGAAAAGCCACCCCAGCTCCCCTTGTTTGTTGTTGTTCAATTCAAGAATTACATTGGGCCTCTGTGGGATACAAACAATCCAAAATATGTCCCTATTACACTGATGAGTTGTGGTGGACCACACCAAATTCCACTTAAAATAGCATAGGCCTTAACCATCCACAAATCACAGGGGCTTACACTTGATATGGCCACCATTGACATTGGCAACATTGACTGACAAGGCTCGACGTTCACAGCAATTTCCAAAGTCACTCAGCTCTTCGGACTTCGTATCCACCCTACATTCACATTTGATAGATACACACGCATGCAACAAAGCCCTTATGTTGCACATAGGATCAATGAGGAAGCTTGATTGTCAACACTATCGGTATCAACCACTTGAAATGCTCAACTTCTTTTCACTGAAAAATATGTAACAAGTATGTTCTCTTATTACTTAGTCCTTTCTCTTTCATTGATTATTACTTAGTCCTTTCGTTTACCACATTTGATTTGTAGGCCCTCCTTCACAGCTGCATAACTATCAAGATCAACCCTTTCAGCACAAAGTTTATAAACACAAGCATATTACATTCAGCACAGAGTTCTTCTCCAACAACTGCTCAATTGACCTACAAGTGGTATTCCAACATCTTCTACTAAACCTATCGTTTACAATGGAGTTCTCCCCTGCTAATTATGTTCATAACGGTAAAACATTACTTATTTACAAATCTTTTTTCACCTATATATTGTGCTCTCATCAACTAATCTTTAAACTTGTGTTATACATTCCTCATATCTAGATTACATTACGCTTCTTTCCTCAGACTTCTGGCCTCTTTCCAAGCTTTCTACTACATCCACTATCATGCTATGATAAGTTAAAATTTATGTTATAGAAGATACAAATTGTATGTAGGTGTGATTGAATCATTATGTTCCTGATGTTGTACTTCTAACATACTTTAATCTTCTAAACAAATCAAAAGAATTGGAATTACAATTGAGTTTCAATACCCTCAACTAAATTAATATATAAGATGTTGTATATTATTGTATATTGTTGGCTAACAAGTTAGGACATATGTAGACTAGATTGGGATAAATACATCTCCCTCTTTCTCTGTAACATAATTACAAGAAAGTATACAATTACCCTATAATGCCAATATTAACTAAGTACATATTGTGTTTTTTTTATTGAGGTGCACATTTCTATTCTCAGTTGTGTGCTTACATATTACACAAAGGTAAATGTGATTGAAAAAGTGTTTATTGTGGGGTTGATACAAGCACTAGTTAGTGCTTGTAAATATGCAATTCAATAAGATGGGTATACCTTTTTCAATTCACTCCAATCTTTTCCATCTTATAAACATCTATTCGTACATGCTCATTCACATTGAGTGCACTAATATATACAATTTAGCTTTGAACCATAACATCTAATGCATGAGAATGTGCAATTTAACTTTGAACATTAATAGGTAAAAGCACAAAGCTATGTCACACTTTCAACCAACTTATCAGCACAACTTAATTTAAGTATTTATAACTAAAAACCAATTTTGGTCAAACATATGATCTAATAAGATCCATTCTAGCTATTAGATACTTCAAAAACTTTCTCAACTAAAATTGTTGGTTGAAAATATATGGAGCACCACTTTGAGTCCAATTTACCAAAAAAATAAAATTATTTGAAAAACTTGAAGTTTCAATAACTCCTACTAATGTAAATAACATATTTTCAAAAATATAAAAATACCCTTTTGTAGATCCATAAGTGTAGTTTTCAAAAATATATTTATTTTAATAGTTTAATTATTATTTATATTTTATTTTTTATTTTTAATAAAAGTAGGTTATCAGCACAAAAAATTAGGTTGATTATCATGCCGAGGAAAAATACTAAAACTTATTTTAAAAAATTGAAAAAAATATGATGCACTAGATAAAAGAATCTATTTCAAGATGGTATAATTTTTTTCCATTTTAGATAAATATTTACTATGAAAGTTGTCGTTCGATGGAAACAACTATTTTTTATTCACGCACATTTTAATATTTATTTGAAAATATACATTTATCAAAATTAAAAAAAAAATATCCATGAACTAAAGTTTCAAGTTATAAATACACACAAAAAAATTGAAAGAAAAACAAAATTTACTATAAAAAGTTTGGCGTCTCATGCAACTTCATTTCTCAGCATTTTATCAGCAACAAAATTATAGTGTTAATTCATTAAAAACTAGTTTAAAATAATTTTTTAATTTTTTAAAAAATATATGAACATAAAATATACTAAAAAATACATATTTTACTAGTTTACATCATTTCAAAATTCAAAACATATATGTCACTTTTTAGTGATTCAAGTTTAAAAGTTGAGTCAATGTTGGTCATTTCCTTTATAAAGTGTGACACGACTTTGTGCTTTTACCCTAACATCTAATGCACAGGCATTAGGTCTTGCCTTGCTTGGGTCCCTTTATTAATATTCTTCACAAATTGTACTCATTCACATTGATGCACTCGTTTTGCATACTGTAAACACTTCTATTTGCACACACTTGTTCACATCTATTGCAATGGAGTGAATAAATTATCTTTGGACTTTGTGATTTGAAATAGGCAATTTAATTTTGTACCTTTAACATTTATACACCAGAATGACTAATTTATCTTTATAACTTGGATTCCTTGCTTGTTTGGCATGTATTGCTTTGTATAATATGTTTGTTGTTAGATCTTTATTGTTGCTTGTTGATACTACAATAAGGACTTACACAATCTATTGTGTGTTTCTTACACTGGATATTTATGCATGTCTTGCTTGGCTTTGCAGCATACTGTACTGGTCTATTGTTGGCATGTTGGGTGTTGAATTAGTTGGAAATGGATGATAATTATGTTGACAATGAGGAGGTAATTATGTACCCAGTATTACCTTTTCAACCTTGTATTTCAATGTTCATTGGCAAATATTACTCGTTATGCATCAAAAATTTTGAAGCTAATTTTTATTATCCAACATCTTTCATACTCTTATTGGTTTGTCAAACCTTGGGGCTTCGATGATTTCTTTAATGTAGGTTACTTCAATGTTTTACAAGGGATGTTGCATTGGGACTCCCATATTTTGTATTTGTAGTTGGAAAACATCATAGTTCCTTCTATTGCCCTACTTTTGCATCATCCTCATTTATTTAGTTCCTTCCATTCCCTTATTTTTTGCATCATTTATTCAAATTTTACAAAGACATGTTCTTCATTTGTCATTTTTCTGACAGTATGCAATAGGTTGCTACACTAACTGATTCCATTTTTTTTTTGTCTTGTTATAGATCACTTTAAGGACAACATTGTTTTCAAAATAGTTTCATAGTCCCCCAAATCTCATGGCCATAGACCTAATTTTCAAAATGTTGAAGATGCCCATGCACTTCCAGCAAAGGCTCAAAGGCTCGGCCAAATCAAATCTCAGACAACTTTGGTTGTCCTGGATGATGTTTGCAAAAATCATCACCTTTAAAAACTATGTTGTCAAATATGAGACCATAATCCATATGTCTCTCTTTTTTCTCCCCTTTCATATTGCACAAACATTAATGGAAATTTGGGTGCAAATCATTGAAATTTTATATTCAAGCTGCACAAATTTCTCTATCTGCCATTTGGATTGTGGATTTTACCACTGTGTACTACTCCTGACTTATTCAATGCACAAGATTTATTTTGTGTTTTCTTGGTGTACATATATTTTTTTGCGTGTTTGAAGGTTTCTGAATTGTGGATTTTGCCATTTTTAGAAATATTTGTGTATTGCAATAGATTTAATATATTTATAGACTATCCTTTATTAGTTTATTTCTTGGTATTCCAATTCAGAGTGTGGCATTCAGTTTGTGGATGGTTGCTTGGATTGTCATTTACAGTTGTCAATTGGTTTTCCCATTTTCAAATAAATAATATTAACAACCAAATTTCTCTATATTGTCTTCAGTGTACCCATTGCACCCCAAGGTGCGATTGTTAGTTAATAAGATATTGTATGTCAGAGAAAGTGAAAGAGGATAGTTTTTATTTGTACATATGTCCCTTGTTTTTTTATCTTTGATCATATTATTTAGTAATATTATAGCAAGATTTTTAATCTTGCTTGTATTTACTCTATGGTGGAAAAAAAGGGGACATCAAAGACACAAATACAATGAAATGAATCTTATTCCTTTCTCTCCATCATACCTCAATTTGAGCAAGAAGAGGATAAATGTGCACCTAATAAGCTCGAGAAGCCTTTGATGGCCTTTAAGGATCCTCTTGATGTTCTCTTTGTATTAATGTGTTATGTTTGCAATGGAGAATGTTCTTAATTTTGGCTTGGAGGGCCTTTGATTTATAGATTTCTTGGAGGGGAGATGGATAGTTCACATTTGATTTGAATATCAATAGTGGAAGATTAATAAGAGGTTGCAGCTGATGACAGGATGTCAAATGGCATCACTAGATTGATGGATTTGGAAGAGGAGAGAATTGAGGAAATATTGAGGGATATGATTTGTTTGACCTAATCCAATGTTGGAGGATGAGTCCTCTCACATGTGTGATGACACATAGAAAAGAGATTTATGGCACATGTCTCCTTATGCATGTGTAAGGGCACATAGGGAGGAGTGGATGAGAACAAGTGTCTCTCACACATGTGTGAGCACACCTTGGGAAGAGAAGAAATGAGACATGTGTCCTCTCACACATGTGTGAGAACACATTGAGAAGAGAAAATTTGGGTAATGTCTCCTTAAGAATAAATGAGAAAGAGTGGAGGAAAACATGTAACTTCTCACATGTGTGAATCACATGGGCTAAATGGAGGCTGAGAATTTTTATGATCAAATGGTAGGTCAAATTTTCATTGTAACTTTTTAGGATAAGTGGGATTAAGGGTGTCATTAATTAAATTAGTCACACTTACATATGAGCAAGGGATTAACTTAATTTATTTTAACTAACTAATTAGATTTGAGGTAGAAAATAAGATTATAAGGTTGAATTTAATTAAAGGTGAACACCAGGATAAAGAATAAGTTAATTACATAAATGATTTATTTAATTAATATTTGTGATAGGATAAAGTTTGGCATGGTTAGGTGTGGATAACTTTACGTGTCTACATTTTTTCCCTCTTTAATATGGTGTCATGACTAAGAGAAGTGGTGTCACTTCAAATAAAAATAAAATATAGTGGAATTAAATTAGTGGCATGATGCCCCAATCATTGGAAGGGAGGGAGTGATGATGATGAGTGAGGTTATCATGCCCCCTCAAAAGGACATAAGAGTTTGAAGAACACAAGTGTAGTCTTAAAATGGATAGGAGGATTAGAGGATAGAATATAGAATGAGATGCAAGGCTAGAAAAGATGGTTGGATTAGGATGAGAATGAGGGAGGAATGGGAAGATGGAGTAGTATAGTCATGTTGTATTGGCGAGAGATGTTAGAAATCTGAAATAGATTGAATAACCCAAGGAACTTTTCAAGAGAAAATCAAAGTTACATAAACTGGAAAAACACAAATGATGCAAATTGAAACTCTGAGAGATTGTGCAATGTCAAGATGACAGAATTGTATTAAGAGCTTCCAAGATGAATTTATGCAAATACAAGCTATGTATTGAGTTTATATAGAACTAAGGAAAAGATGGAGGTGGCAAATCCAACCAATAGGAATCAACCACAAAAAGTGGAGGATGTCACCAAAAGTGGAAAGTGTTCCACCCTTTAAGGAAGGGGACACCACATCACTTATCTCCTAGTTAATAAATATAAACTCACTTTATTATCCTAAGGAAATCTTAATAAAAGTGTAGGAAAAACCTACAACTAAGGGAAAATAAATATCCCATTAGGAAAATAAAAACCTACACTAACAACCCCCTTAAGCATAGCTTAGGAGGATGTAAAAGATGATGAGTCCTGGCAACTGAGGCCATATTAGGTACTCATATACATATCAAATTCCCACCAAAGAAGAAGAATTCCCCCCACAAATAGAAAGAGAACACCCCCATAATAGAGAATATGAGAATGACTAAGTAGTCCCTCCTAAAGAGGACACCGACTACACCCCAAGCAAAGCTCACAAAGCTCACAAATGAAGGAAATTTCTCTTAGTGAAGGGTTTGGTGAAGATTTCTAAAGTCTTATATAATGTCGAACAGTACTTTAGATCAATGAAATTTGAATGAATCAAATCCCAAATGTAGTGCATGTGGATCTCAATGTGCTTGGTCCATTGATGATAGACCAGATTGTGAGAGATCTGAATCACACTCTGGTTGTCACAATAGATGATTTTGGGCTTCTAGAAGGGAATTCCAAACTCAGTGAGAATGTTCCAAATCCAAATGACCTTGGTAGTACCATTAACCACTCTGCAATACTTAGCCTCTATAGATGAGAGAGTAATAGCATACTACTTCTTGCTCGACCAAAAAACTAGACTAGAACTAAGGGAGAAGAAATACCCAAAAGTAGACTTGTGATCCTGAGAATTGTCCACCCAATCTGAATTTTTGTCCTACCAAGTCAAAATATGTGCCTGGTGCATAGTGAATCCCATAATTGTGAGTACGCTTGATGTAGCCAAGAATCCACTTAGTTGCTTTCTAGTACATCTCATGTGGCTCTTGCATGAATTGAGAGACCATGCCTACTACATATGAAATGTTGGGCCTCATATAAGTTAGATAGATGAGAATACCAACAATTTTTTGATACAAAGTGCCATCAACTAAGGGTGAAGAACACTTAGCCTCAAGTTTGACCCTTGACAAGAATGGAATTGGAGTAGGCTTACAATCATCCATGTGAAACCTCTGGAGCATATCAAGTGCATACTTAGATTTTGGAAGAGTGATGCTTGATAAATACTGAGTGATATTAATCCCCAAAAAGTAGTGCATTTAGCCCAAGTCTGACATTAAAAACTGATCATGAAGTGTGGTTTTCACTACTCGAATGGTGGATGAGTGACTTCCTCTGATCAACAAGTCATCAACGTAGAGAAAAAGGAAGGTGTGAGTATCATCCTACTACAATATGTAGACATTAGGATCATAATGGAATTGAGTGAATCCCACTTTTAGAAGGAATGAGTCCATCTTGGTGTACCAAGATTGAGGGGCATTTTTGAGGCCATAGAGAGACTTCTGAAGACAACACACAAGTGAAGGATCTTAAATGAACCCATGTGGATGCTCCATGTATATCTACTCCTAAAGATCACCTTGAAGAAAAGCACTCTTCACATCCATCTGATGAAAATCACATCTATGTGTTGCAATGATAGCAAGGACAAGTAAGATGGAATTCATTTTGACAATTGGTGCAAAAGTCTTAGAGCAGTCAAACCATGGAACTTGGGAGAATCCTATGGAAACTGAGTGAGCCTTATGCTTGTCAACCAACCCATATGCTACAATTTTTTTTGATTGACCCACTTGCATCAAACAAGTTTCCTTCCCTTAGGAAGTGGGACTAGATACCAAGTGTGGTTCCTCTCCTAGGAATTGAACTCTTCTTGCATCACTACATCCCACTCGGGGACACTAGAAGCTTCCTAAAAATACTGTGGATCAAAAGTTGTGGAAAGGAAGAGATGTGGAGCCTCCTATAATTATGATCATGTTCTCTTGTGATCTAAAGGATCCCCTGCCCAATCCCTAATGGCTGCAATGTCTATTGATCCCAAAGAGGTCCTATAGCTGGAGGAGGAGAATCAGGAGGAGAATCATCATCCTCTAAAGATGAACTATGTGCATCCTCATGATCATTATCATCATCTGAAGTGGAGAAAGAAAAATCCTCATCAATATCCAAAGGATTACAATCCTTTAAAGAAATTCCATCATGATGCAAGGACTCCAGTTTGATGGTGGCGAGAGAAGTGTCAAGAGAAGAACTGGAAGGAATCTCCTCAAAATGAACACTCCTTTAAATGAAAAACTCATGTGTGGTAGGATGAAGAAGCCTATATCCTTTGACATCATCTAGGTAACCAACAAATATGCAAGGCTTTCTCTATGGATCCATAGCCTCATTTTTCTCTGCTAGAATGTGGGCCCATGCACTAGAGCCAAATATTCAAAGTGTTTAACTAGAAGTTTTCAACCGGTCCAAGCTTGAAAAGGAGTTACCTCCACATCTTTGTGAGGAATGTGATTCTAGATATAACACATACAATTAATGGCTTCTACCCAAAAAGGTGGTGCCAAAGACTTGGAGTGATCATACAATTAGCAATCTCTTTCAAGGATTGATTCTTTCATTCTACAAATCCATTCTATTGAGGATTTTAGGGAACTATGTGCTTCAAATCAATGCCCTTTGAAGCACAATATTGCACAAACCTATGTTTGACATATTCCCCCCATTATCTATACATAGAGGTTTGATGGATTTCCCAGTTTCTTTCTCTACAAAATCCTTAAACTCAAAAAATGAATCAAAGACTTCATACTTCTATTTAAGAAAGTACACAAAGGTGTGCCTAGAAAATTCATCAATAAATTTTAAAACATATTGAGCTCTACTGAAAGATGGTTGTGGAAATGGCCCTGCCAAATCACTATGTACCACCTCCAAAATATGTGAGGCTCTCCAAGCTTTTCCTTTGTCAAAATTCTCTTTAGATGCTTGACAAGAACGTATCCTTGACAAACTTCATCAAAAAAGTAAAATATAGGCAATCGTATAACCATGTCTTGTTGGTCGAGCTGCTACAAATAGTGGTAGTTCAAGTGGTCAAACTGTTGATGCCACAAATTACTCACATCATTTGAATGAGTGATTAGAATAGTTTAAGGTGTATCGGGAATAAAGTGAGAGAACAAATAAATTCAAGATTGATGATCTTCTCTCCCAACTGCAATTGTAGAATCATTGTGCAACTCGTGAATCACCACCGAATTAGGAGTAAAGTTGACTCACTTGCTTGTACCTGTGTGAGTGATTTGATAGACCAATAGTTTGATAATGATGGCACACAATGAACATCTTTAAATGTGTCATTCCCCATATCAAAAGATCCTCTCCCACACACCTCAACTAGAGTGTTGTCACCCATTAAAATGGAAGGCATAATACATGGATCTAAAGATTCAAGTTCATCTTTAATTGAAGCCATGTGGTGCAAGGCACCTGAATAAAGAACCCATGTGGATGGTGGAGAAGCAATTACTACAAGGGCCTTGCCCTTTCCTTTCCCCTTGCTATTGTCTTTGGCCTTGTGAGACCCCACATCTGAACTTTGTTTAATGGAATCATGAACATTGAGATTATTCTTTTCAAGAATGTGTGTGAAGTGATCAACTTATTTCTTTAAATGAGTGTGCTCATTATGACCAAGATTCTTACAATATGCACATTTTACCTTCTCTTTCTTAGTCTTGTCACCTTTTGAAGATGAGGTCCCATTAGCTATTTTTAGAGTAGTTGATTTATGATTTTTCTTCTCTTTTCTATTCTTTTGTTTCTTATCCTTATTACTACTTTGTCCTCATAGGGTAATTTCCTTAACCACAGATTACTCTAAGTTGATGACATAATAAACTATTAAATAGGGTAATTTCCTTAACCATGGATTACCCTAACCCTAGGAATATCCAAGTCCATAACAAACTGATTATCTAGGTTACACCCTTTCCCATGGATTCCTCTAACCCCAAGTATAACCATACTAATCATACATGCACACATACTAGTGTCTATCTAGGTTACTCCCTTTCCCATGGATACCTCTAACCCTAGGAATAACCTAATTAACCACCCTGGGTAATCATAATGCCATAACATTAATTGACTCGATTTCAAAAAGTATGATCACAATATTAAGTGCCTTCCTTCTAGAAGTATAATCTTGTCAATAAAATACCTCATTCAAAAGTATAATCTCATCAATAAATAACTCCATTCAAGAGTAAAATCTCATCAAAAAATGACTCCAATCAAGAGTATAATCTCATCAATAAATGACTCAATCAAAGATATAATAAACAAACAAATGATCAATCAGATCATATAGGTTAATCCCAACCTATTTTCTTCATTAGTAATCTAGTAAACAACCCAGCCAAATAGGTTATTCCAAACCTAGGGTTTTCAATCAAAAAGTGATGTAATGATCAAATGATCATAAAAAAATCATAAAAACTCTCTTTCAACATACCTCCAGTATTCATATGTTCATTGGGGTGGGGGGCCTAGCTCGATTGGCTAAAGAATCCTATTGCAGGAAAGAGGTCATGAGGTCTAGTATCCCCCCAAACTCGTGGTACCGTAGGGCGTGTCATGTCAGAACCATCGGTCACGTGAAATTTTTTTAGCAAGCGCATTGTAGTTTATAGGGGGCAGATACCCTACTAATTCCTGCAATCTAGAAAAAAATAAGTAATCATATGTTCACTACATTTGTATATAAACCAAAGGACATTAGCCTAAGAGGATTTCGTGCTTCTGCACCTACAAGTCCTCTTCTCTACATGGCTTTAGGTTGTTGAAATGTGAGTCCTCTTCTAGAATTCCATAAATAGGAATAGACTCCTAATCAGGTACATGATTATAGCATAATCACAAAATACATTTCTTAACCCTATTATTGAATATTGATATATCAATTAATTATACTCCCTATCCCTAGGGAAAAGACTATCTTCCTACAGTCTACTTCAAGGAGATATGAGTAAACAATCAAGTGTAAGCTTTCAACATGGTTTGCATGATAACACAACCTATCAATCATGACTATCATGCCATCATTATCGTTGCATTACTAACCTTTTTATCCACAAAGGTTTACATAGCTTTATAAGCTACCAAAACAAGATAGCATTATATTCCATATTTCACTTTTCACACAACATCCTCATAGTCTTAACGAACTAAGTATAGTTCTAGTAGCATTAAAGCCACACATACTTTAACATAGTATAAATACATTCCCAAATAAGAGGGTTTCACTAATTTGAGACTCAATCAAGAATCGCACAAGAGTATTCCATACTATGAAATAACAAGCATATCGTGCTTTCAAAGATTATTCCATAACTAGGATATAATTGAGTTCATAATTTAACAAGCATATCATGCATTCTAAAAAGCAATATTTTCCAAACAAGGGCATTTACAATCAAATAACCTTTCAAACATAGATAATGGAGTAATAGAAATCAACATGCCTTGATAATAAGGTCCAACTTGATAATATTGCTTTCCAACCTTAGCCTTCACAACTACGAACACTATTCCTTCTACATTCAACTAAACTCCAATTCTAGCCTCCTCTCAAGAATTCTCAACAAACTTAACTCACAAACAATTCTCTCTCTTTCACTAAAACTCTCTCAATAATGCTTGCACAAAAATTACAATAGAATAACAATTGAGAAATGAAAATGAGAAGTGTAACCAAATGACAGAGAGAGCACCTCTATATATACTAAAATTTGAGCTTCCAAAGGCTACAAACAAGCTAGCAATTTTACCACCTTCCTACTCACATACAACGACTCAGTTGATAAAACTCTTAATTGCAACACATGACACTCCTTACATTTCCAATGGTTGAGTCAACCTCATGTTGGTGACAACAAGCATTATTTTATCGGGTCAAGCACGACAATGCAATGCTACAAGTTTCCTATAAGGTTTGTAAGTCGACTACCTTCTTCTACTTCTCCTAACATTACATTGACTGATTTTTACATTTATCATAATGTTGTGCTTGTACATGGTGCAGGTTTGGACTTCTTTTTGCTTCCACATTCTACATATTTGGGACCACATTTTCACCTTTTAGTTCCCTATGTTATAGCACAACCAAATACTATTTCAATATGGTTAATTATGCTTATATTGACTCCCTTTAGTGTTGCATAACACTTGCTACCTTTTGCCAACCTTTGGCCATTAGAATCGGCCCTCTTAGTGGACTTACTAAGCATGGTTCATAATGCCATTTCTTACACATTCTAAAAGGAGTCTAAGTCTAAGTCAAACACTGCCATATTTGCATTTAATATACTTTGGTAAATGCCTCCCACGCAACCTTTAGAGAAGTTATTAACTAAGTATTTTACCCCCCCTTGCGTGGCTATTGATGCCATTCAATATGGTTACTATAGCTTATTGATTATAATATTTTTATATATCAATCTTATACATATTCCTATATATAACATTATATATATTTAATATATATATATGTTATAATGTCCAATCATTATAATAAATATATACATATATATTAACACATATATGTATATTAAAGTCTTTAATTGCTATTCACAAATATTATCAACTATATATATAAATATGTATACATACACATATATTATATTATACATGTGTGTAAGTATACTTTGTACGTATATACATATATATCATATTTTAGTGTCTCTTAATAAACATACATACATACATACATATTCATCGATATGCATATACTTAAAATATAGATATATAGATATTCATATGTCCAACTGACTTCATGTGTATGTGAGGTATCTGTGTATGAATATATGTAAGTATTTCTACCTACGTATATGCACACACACATACGCTACTATGCATGGGTTATCATATATATATAAACATATACACGTGTACATTAAATATATTCACATATCGATTAATATATAAATATAATGACACAAAGAACATATACCTTATATAGAGATTCAATCACATAATTCAATCCAAAGAAACAACCATAGTAATCAAAGATGACTACCCAGTTATTCCAATAAGCCAAGACTATTACCAAGGGTTTACTTACCAAATCCAAACTGACTCGACTCAACTTGACCAATACTAGGTTGTGAGTGTGTGTGTGCTCAATTAGGTTTATTAGGGTTACCAGAACAAGTTCTTCTCCTAAGTGATGCTCCCCCTCTCGTACCTAAGGGCTCGACTCCTTCCTGCATCCAACTTAGTACATTACAACAATAGTTACTTGTTCACATGGAATTCATTTGCATCAGAAATCATTTGCATCATCAAAGCATTAAAGTATTCATATTGCAATACATATTCATACATCACATTTTCATCAATATAAAACATAATCATACCTTCAAAAATAATAATATTTTAATGCATATTTACATATTTCATTCCCCTATTAAACATATTAAGGTCATAATTTAAATTTATCATCATTTTCACTCATGAAGGTAAAAGTAACTTGGTAACTAAGGGATGGGGTGTAACATCCATACACATTAAAATGAACAATTTCTTTAATGCATAGTGTAGGAGTAGGAAGTGGATTTGTATGCACTACATGGTTCAAAATTTTAACCAAGAAACATCTCTAACAAGCCTTGAATGATTTCAACTTAAAAGAAGCATCTATTGTTTTCCCACATCTTGCAATATTACATTGATATATTCATCATTTTAGTAGACCTATTATATGTGCAATAGGCTAGTCCTTGGTCTAGTAATAACTTTTTGGACTAGACATACATCAAATACTATTGTAGTTGTATCAATTTGTATATCTTTACTTCTAATTAAATCTTATTAATGATTACCTATAAGAACACCCTCTTAGATTTATCTGAGCCCATAGTGAAGGAGATATTATCTAATATCAATAATTGGTCTATCATTTCTCACATTTTTTAGATGAGTTGGTGTATACACATTCAATAATACCATATCCTTGGCCTTGAAGTGGATTGATCCCTCTAGAAATGTGAGTAGTGATTTTGGGACCCAATAGAATGACATCATCATCAAGGATATAATATGTTGCTACTAATGAAGTAAAAATTCAACTCATATTTTGAGAACCTTGGTAATCTTGTGAAGATTATTAGTCAATTTATGATGATCAAAATAAATCTTTTGTTAGTGTATAATTGGCCTATCACCACTCAATATTTGTTGATGAGCTAGTCTATCCACCTTCAAGAACCACATATCCCTAGCCTTGAAGTGGATCGATCCCTCTAAAAATATGAGCAATAATTTAAAGACCCAAAAAAATGTATATAATATAAATAAATAAAATAAAGGCACTTAGCTTTCTATTTGATGTCAATCTTGTTATGTGCAATATTATGAAATAATTTTTTAATATGTCAAAAATAGGGATTTATTAGTCCAATATTTTAGGATAAAAAATTTATTATTTACTGCCCAAGTTCACTTTGATGATTATGGAAATAAATTTTATAACTATATATTTGAACCTAGTTTGTGGATGTGACTCTCATTGATTTGGATGCCTATAATTTATTTACCTCAATGTTTGCAACTTTCCTTTGAAGGGGGTAGTATGGATAAACATTGTCTAGTTGTTTTCTAAGATAGGATTGTTCTCATTTAGTCAAACCCTTATTATCTATTCAAAGGTGTTAAGAAAGGTGTCTCAACCTTGCATCCTAATATTAAGAACAAAAAAATTAACTTTTGGACAATAAAACACAAAATACAATGTTCAGGGCTCTAGATGTAAACGTTAGTCCTAAATATATATCAAAACAAGCCTTATTCAAGGAAAGTGGATTAAGACAACATGGATCTATTCAATATATTAAACCAAACCTCAATTGACTTCTCAGATCAAAAGTTATGGCCTTTAAAAGTTAACCCTCCCATATCAAAAATCATGAGCATCTATGAAACATAAGAGAGTTATAAGAGCCTGGATTTACACTTATTGACCAGCTTGTGTGCCATGTTATGACACATCACAAGGTATATTTGAATGGAGATAATGGAGCTAAAATGGAGCATCTAAGTTGATGATTAGATTATGACAAGCTTATGAAAAATGTAAGTAATATGTTACTTTTAGCTTGTAGACTTTTCTAGGGATATGCATTATAATTTGACTAAGAATTTAGGTACCACATATTGGATGATTTTAGCTTATGGTTTCCTAATTACCATTTTATGGTTTTAAGTATTGATTCTCCTATTTATTGGATGCTTGAGATGGAGGTTTCATAATGAGTTTTGTAGGTATTATTATGTTGCCAAAATTGCTCCAAATATCTTATTGGTGATACTCTTGTAAAGGTGTAAACTCTAAAGTGTATTGTAATTATTTTGTAATGAATAACTGTTGAGTTACTTTGGAGTGATTTTTTCCTCTTGAAAGGGTTTTTCACAAATAAATTCCTATATGTTATATTATATTTTGTGTATTTCCTTTTAACCATACGATTGATTTAATTTTTGCACATGCCTCCTCTCGTAGATTGGAGTAGAAAGTGTATTCAACACCTTTGGTTCCTTTCAAAATGGTATACAACAATTATTGAAGATAACAAACAATCATGTACTTTTCCTAACTATGTGTAACTATTAATGTGATGGTGACAATGTGCTCCTATGTGATGCAATGTGTAACAAAGCTCTTGTGTTAGGTCCTCAATGTGGTTAATTATCATAATGAATTAAATCATGCCCTTAAATATAACACCTTAATGTACAAGTTAACAAATTTTATACTCAAATCAACTCATAATAGCTAATTAGGAGTATGAAAGAATTAACATTGAAATTTGAATTTAAAACTTTAGTAGTCATTTTTAACACTCATAGAATAGGCTGAAATTAATTTTACTTCTATAAATTTAATCTAAAATAATAAATATATAAATTAAAAGTGAAAATCAATAAATGTATAAAAATAAAAATTAAATTATTTACTATTTTTATACTAAAGCATACAGCTTATTAGATTGAGCGATGTAACTACAATGACAACAAAGGGTGGAATATAATGATGTGAGTGTGTTAACAACCAACTTGGTTATCTTATTCAATAATCTATCTAAATTATGCCAAGAGATATCTTTGTGGAGCATATTGATTGTTGGGAGTATGTATATTTTAATATGTAATATTATTTTATGTATGCATAAGTGTTTGTATTTTATTATTTAAATTATTTAATTTCAAGTTGAAATAGTGAAATTTATATAAAATTTAATTTATGTCATTTTTTTTTGTATGAAATGAAAAATGAAATAATTTTATTTGCAATAAGCATAAAATTTATTATAATTCTTTATATAATGATTTACTTCAATTTATAAGAATTGGATATATATCTAAATATATTGAGAAATTAATAAATTAACTTTTATTGAATGGAAAGAAATAATGAAATGGAAGTAGAAATTGAGTTTTTAGCCTATCATTTAAGTCCATAAAGTTTTTTGATATGTCTATAATTGTAGGGAAATATGTTGAATTATATAATTGGTTCAACATATAATTGAGTTTGATTCATATTGTTAAATTGAATTGTAACTTGAGCAGTAATTCTCAAGATTTTTTTATGTTTCTTAGTTTCACTTTTGATTTGTAAAAACTATGAAATTATCCCTTCAGATTAGTGAAGTAATATTTATGATATTACTCATCATTATTTTCTCATATGTATAACAAACATTTTCTTTATGATAGTGGTTGTTTCCAGGTCCCACAAATGAGTTTACCTCTTTCTTATTTTCAACATTTTCCTTGCTTTGCTTTTTACCTTATGCATGTCCTAACTTGACTTGAATGCTTGCTTTGTGATGACATGGTGTTAGACTAGTGTAACAAATTTTGGTCACTACTATCTCCCCTTTTTTCTGGAATTGTGATCAAAAGGATATTCAAAGTGTTTATGTTCCATTGTTGACTTAGGATTTCGTAGCAGTACTGCCATTCTCGTAAACATAATTCTCAGAATGAGGATTATTGATGGAACAAGAACCAATTGAAGCATCATTCACAAATTTGTACCCCTCCCTATGGCAGTGGCTCCATCTTTTCAAAGTTCATAATCTTGTCAAATGTTTTTTGGACACTGCTAGACACCACCATGACCAGAGTATCTCTTTCAAATATTTGATCCTTGCACTCAACATACAATGTTGATGACCTCATTGTGTTCATTGAGAAAAATGTCATTGTAATGGTAGGCCTCTGGGCGTAAAAAATGTTAAAGAATTGACATACAAAAATAATATAAACTAAAACACAACATATATTTAAAAACATTACATCCCACAAAGTAAAATATAAATACAAATATTATATTGTAAAGTAAACATTGCTTAGATAAATATTAAAAATGATATTCATATAGAAAAATAAAATAACTTATCAAGTATAAATGAAAGTAATTCTTATTTTATAAAATATGTCTTCAATAAAATATAAACTAAGTAGTATTAAAAAAATAAAAATATATATTTATTGAAGTAAATCCTTTACAAAAAAATTATCTTTACTTAAATATATGGATGAATATAATAATTTAAATAAGACAAACCAAACTTAATCAAGTACATCCCTAAAAAAAATTGTGTGCCACCTAAATTATGAAAGATGAGTATTATTTAATTATTATAGAATATTAATTTAAAATATAAAGATTATTTATATTCATCAAATAAATTTTAAGTGAGTTGTTTTTTAAACTAATTTTAATTGTTTAACTTTTACATATATAAATCATTAAATATTTATAGTTCATAATTATAATTAGCCAATACTTAACCAATACTTAGTCAATACTTATATAATTTGTAAAATAAAATTGTCAATAATTATATACTTCATGTTTTTATTTGTTGTGTTTGCTATGTTTTAGCAACAATGTTGATATTATAACAACTTAATAATAATCTTGAACGAACTTTGTGATTATACATTTTATGTTAGTTTTCTGCCAAGTACATTTTATCACATGTAATGTCACAAATATCCATGAATATGATGGATCTTTTTTTATTTTGTAGGAGGTAATTTTTTGGTTATACAAAAATAGTGACTGAAAAATTGATTGCAGAAATAAATCGCTACAATGGAATAAATCCCATTGCCCAAAGCCTGTGCCTGCAAGTCACCAATTTTTTTTTCACTCAAGCAAGATTGTTGTTTAGCCCATATATGCTCCTGCATCAATTCATGATAGCATAATGTTCCCAAAAAAGGGGTAAAAGAAGTAAACTATTTTCCTTTGCATGTCTAAGTTGGCTTAGTGTTTTGGTTTTGTTGAGTTGAAGCCTGGCTTCTATGATATGAAGTATTGTTGGATGGTTCTTGCGATGCAAATTCAATCAATCATGTGCCATTAGGAATATGTTATGCCTCTTGTAGGCTAAGGTGATTTCTTTTTATCTTTGGAGCATGTTGCATGAGAGAATGTAGCTCAGTTGTCTCTAAACAATACTTCCTAAACTGTCCCAAAAATGAGGAAGAGTCTGCATATGCCCATTGAATGCTGTGAATTTTAGAAATTGAAGTCTTGTATGCACAATTTGACTGTGAATGTGGCAGGAGTTACTAAATTTGTATGCATAGCTCTACTTCATTTATCAAAAACACAAAATTCTCTCAAGTCTTTTCCTCCATAAAATTTGTCAATGATGGCTCTGTTGAATATGCAAATGACATGTAATATCAAGCACATGAAATTTTTACAGATACATATTTTTTAGATAAAAACATTTGCTAGAAAAGTGGATAATTGTGTCTACTATTTTCTTACTCATGCTCCACTGTTTTGTTGGGAATCCTCTGTTAATATTGGATTACATGTTTGGAGTCTTTTCTTATTTTGGATTTCAGATATTTGGTTCTAGTGGATAACTATGTCTACTATTTTCTTACTCATGCTCCATTGTTTTGTGGGGAATCCTTTGTTAATATTGGATTACATGTTTAGAGTCTTTTCTTATTTTGGCTTTCAGATATCTGGTTCTCAGGGCTTTGGAAATACAAAATATCTGGTAGTGTAGTTTCATCTTAGGTCCTAGATACATTTTAGTTCTCCTAGTACCTAGGTAGTGTTTTTGTCGTGGTTGTTTTCCCATATGGAATTATTTATCTATCACTTTATGCTTCTAAGAGCATTGTTCTTCACAATATTACAATTTTGTGATGCTCTCAGAAGATGGTTTGCATGGGTGTTTAAGTCACAGTGGATCCATCTTCTAATTTTGTAGAGACTTTATTAATTTAAAGTAATATTTTTCTTTCTCAAAAGAAGAGGGAAAAAACAAAAACATCTTTGATACAATTGAATCTTTGAAAAGCTCTATAACTGTGTGGGTAGCTTGACCAAATTGAGTTCCTTGACATTTCTTACGCCAATGTTTACATCTATATTTGGGTAAACCTTTAAACCTAACTGGGTTATTAGAATTTTTATGAGGCTTTGATAATCAATATTTTTGACAATTATAGTCTACTTTCCTTTCAAATGAATTTTCCAATTCCATTGATCAAAAAAGGATTTTAAAAAGTAATTTGAATATGAACATAGTTGGAACTAATACTACTTTAATATGATAAACAACATTACGACCATTACTCAATCTCTTGTATGCAATTTTTGAGTGGTTAGACAATTTCTCAGATACAAATTACATTTTTTTGAAGTTAGAATATTTGTTCAGATACTTAAAGCGTGTGATCTCCTTGTATGAAACTTTCCCAAATGAGTTTGCATGTTTCATATACGGAAATGCATATCTTTCCAAAGTTGAGCACAATGGATAGAACTACCACAACAAATATATTTGGTCAATTTTGAGTTGGAAAGACAGTTGCTAATCCATAGTGTCATGTGCCTTGTGTATGCTTCCATGATTTGCATGCATTTGACTCATGGCAGGATGTTGGGAAGGTTGTAAAATGTGACGTTACACTTGTGAGCTACATTTGTTTTAAAGTTTGGAAGGATTTTTTCCAATAGAATCTAAACATTAAAGTTTCTTTTCTTTATGGCTTTCTAAAAGAATCTTGCTAAAAATACAACGTTCCGCAAAAACCACTAGCAAGCCAACCATGGGATTTTCTAGTTGGATTTCTTGTGACACAAGCTAATAGTTACTTTTTGTTTGTGGATAATTGATTTCATAAAATAAACCTACAAATGCCATGTACAACTCACAGTTTTGTGGGTATGCGGCCCTAAATAATTACAACAAAGTTGCAATACCATATAATGAGTTTCAGTATAAATGCTTTTAGATACATAAATTTGAAGCTAAAAGTGAATCTTTTGTCAAAAAAATTCAGCAATTTTTCAGTAAAACAATCTCCATGGGAAACCTACTTGTAAAAATTCAAATAAGAGGCAATCAGAAAATAAATATAAAAAATTGTTCTGATTACAAAAGATAAAACAAATTTGTACTACAAATGTACAACACAAATCAAACAATAAAATTATTACAGATACCTGGTCGCCTCCCATGTTGGTGTCTTTGAAAATGCAACGACAATCAGTTTTGTAATTATGTGAAGTTTTTTCATAGCAACTCGGATATTTGTATGTGTATGCATGTGGAGAGAATCTCATCAAGTAATGGCAATTAGTTACTTATCGAGTGGAGTCTTATCTTATCAGTTTGCAAATTTATCGGCTTTTTCATCTAGTAAATTTATTTCTATTTTCCCTTAAAACTTTGCCATTGGGGTTTTTACAAACCAAAGAAAAAATTGTGCATAGTTAAGGGTAGTTAATCTCTTCATGGCAAAAAAATTGCCTAAAAAAATGTTGGTTGACGTTAATATTCCAAAAACTTGTTTCCACATGTCATTCATTTATTCTTATTGTACGTTTTTGTGCTTCTTTTGTTTTGTAACATAATCTTTTATCCAATGAAATGGAGATAAATTGTTTATTTTTCTATAATATGTAAAAAATGATTAGTTTGAACTATTTAAACATTACAAACTTTGAAACTGGTTTTTTTAAAAAAATTTAATGCTTTTGATTGGTCTACATAGAGAACTTTATAGCAATGAAAAAAATAAATCACTTCATAATCTATCACCACAATTTTTATTTTTTTTTGGTATTATGAATAGTTTGAACACATGATAATTAATTTAATATATTCTATTTTATTTTAATAAAATATATAATCTAATATAATATATATTAAAAATAGTATAGTAATATAACATATGAAAATATATTAAATTATTAAAAATTATAATCTTATTATCTAATTTATTAAATTATAAATGTTACATGTTATATAATATACATATTATAATATTATAATATACATATTATAATATTATAATATGATGTTAAAGATAATATATTACATGTTAGTTTACTATATCAATATAGTATATAATCTAATATAATATATTAAAAATAATTTAATAATATAATATACTAAAATATATTAAATTATATATTAGATTTTATATATTATATAGTATATATATTTTAATTTGTTATAGGTTATTTTCATATTTTAGATAGATAATTTTTTATTATATCTACTGATATAATAAGTAAATAAATGTTTAGAATGAAGAATAAAATATAAAATAAATATTCATTATGGGAGAATAGGAAAATAACCTTTGAAGAGTTAAAAAATTCCTTCAAAATTTTTAATTTTTTTATTATGATCTTTGTGGTGGAAAAATTCTTTGAAAAATGTTAGACAAAAAAGTTTATGCTCAAAGTTTTCTCAATTTGTAATTATTAAAAATTAACAATTTTTAACTTTAACTTTCAAAGATTAAAAATAGCATATCTGTTTTAGAAAAAAATATATAAAAGAAAATTTTAATAAAAAATAAAATATTTATAAATATTGTTTTTGTATTAATCAAAGTTGAAATACATCAAGAATAAAACAGTTCAACAAGGATTTGCACAGAAAATAAGAATAAAGAAGTTATATATAGCAACCCAAAGACATAGAGCCTTTGTACAACAGATAGTAGAAAACTAAAAACACTAGCCTTACAAAGAAAATACTCTTAATTTTGAATTTGAATAATCTTTGAAATTGTCTAGTAAAACAAATATTCCCTTCCTAGAGCTATAAAATTGAAGTTTAATTGCTTCCAAATATTTCCTATACTTTGCATCTCTCATAGTGTCATACATATTTTAATATATTTTACATATTTTTAAAAATAAATATACTAATACAATAACCATTATATTAAAAATACTCTTTTAAAATAAACCCAAAACAAATATAAAATATACAATTTTATATACCATCACTTCCTTCTCTACTCATTATCGATTTCTCACCTTAAGATAACTTTGATTACAAGTTAGTAAATAAACACTAAAATTTCGCTGGACTAGGAAGTCAAGTCTGACTGCTTTTTTGCGGGTAAACGTCAAAGTTAATAAAGGAAAATAAAGCATGCGTGTCCATTCACATTGTATGTGGACAAGGGGAGAACATTTCGCCTCAATTGACATGGAATTCCTTAACTAAGGCAACTAGATATATCAAATTTAATTTCCACTCTTTGTCTTCATTAGAAAGTGGGATGAAGGTGGCAACCTTACATTGGCTCTTATGCCATTGGTATTCCTTTTGGAGTGCTCTTCATGTGGGTGTTTTCCACATGGGTTTTAGGAAATGGTTTTTATAGGAGAATACAACTTTGTTTAGAATGAGAAAATCAACTCTGTGAGCATCACCTAGATGTAATTAGTGCGAAGTGGACCATTCATTATCATGAGAGATGGGTTCTTGTGAACCACTACTCATGAAACATGGGTCAATGAGTTTGTCTCGTAAAACTACATGGTTGAATCATGATAGCAATATCACAAAATCAACTTTGTTTAGAATGAGAAAATCCAATACAAATACAAAATACTTCATTTATCCTTTGGGTATGTAAAGTGAATCAACAAACTACAATAATCAATAGTATTTCACTTAATGTTATAATAAAAATTAAAAATCAATATAGTAGAGTAAATTAATAGGAAATAAATTGTATTTAATTTAATTTTTAATTTTTATAGTTATATTTTGTTTGAATAAATTTATTTAATTTTAAAAATTAATTAAAAAAAAGTAGTGTGATAAAAAAATATATTCATAAAATTTAAACGAGATCAAGTTCAAATGAAAGACAACAATTTAAAGGGTTAAGTCCAAACATAATAATAAAAAACTAAGCAACGAACACAATTTCAAAAGGAGAGGAATCTTTATCATTAGGGTTTCTCCAAACATCATTAGGGGTATAATTATCATCAACCGACTCTCATCCATTAAGTACACCCTCTTCCTTATGAGTATGCTTCAAAGGTTGTTGAGCACATGTCGAAGAAAGGGTTGGCTCCAACCGAGGAACCTCGCCAAAGTTTGGCCACTAGGAGCACCACACCCATGATAAGAGGTGGAAGGTGGTCATAAGGGTTGGGACCAACCATAAGAAGCATTATCTTTATTTCTTGGAGGCTAAGAACCACGAGACTAGGAACCACAATCCCTTTTGGAAAATTGACTACAAAATCATTAACATCCTTAAGGAGGAGAAGAGGACGAAGGAAAGACTCTAACCACAGTGTAAGGAGCATTGTCTCAGTGGTTCAAATTCTCTTATATATATGAACAGTCCAACCTTGCCACTTTACTTATCCAAAAACACACTACAATAGAAAAACAATAGAAACATGCATAAGAACATCCACCGTAACATAACCACAATACACGAGAGACACTAGATTTATCCTAGGAAAACTCTCAAAGGGAAAAACCCAACCTCAAAAGATTCATCCTTATTATATTCATTCTCAAAATGCATTACATCTACCACTAGGGATTTTAACATGTTAGGTCATAGCCCAGGATTATAGAAATCTCATACGCAAGTTTCAAAACACATCGCCTCTGAAAACATAATTAGATCCTCTGCATCTTGTCGTTACTCTTGGCTTTGTCACTCAATCAGTGCTTTGCTAGACATTCTGTTCTTTCTTCTACTACTCTTATCCTCCTATTTTAGACCTCCTCTCCATCCCCTTTGAAACAAATAGAAGTCATGGTTATATAGCATCCAAACTCCCTAAGTTAATCCACATTGGCCATAAATTGACCCTAAACTTTAGGTCTAATGTAACGTGAAGTTGGCCACTCTTCAGTCCCAAATCACCTTGAAACATAAAATAACACCATGCAATTTACAACACAAGCTCTACTAGCACCAATTCACCTTCACACACTTCCTTTTACTAGCGCATGTTTCCCTTTGCTGGTGCAAACTCTTAGACTTTTGTATAATCATCACTCTTACAACCTAAAAACACAGTATCACTCTGTCACCCCCAAAGTTCATTCTGGTAACTCAAACCTTTGGATACTTGAAACGAACACTCTTCATAACTAGATATACCTTCTCTCCAAACTGCAAGGCCAAACAATGAAATGTGGTAGAATGTGATACTTTTTAATGCCACTCCCTGCAACATGCCTTCTAATAAAAATAGATACTTCAAATCTTCTGGATGCTTTTGGATGCTCCTACATTAGACTCTCAGGTTAATTGAAAAGTGAGCCCCTCACTTGCCTAGCTACCCATCCTTGGTTTCCTCTCTACCAATGGTTTGCCTCTACCTTAGCTTCACAAGTTTGGAAGCTTTCTCTAGAAATATTGCACTACCTCAATGGTCAATAGTTTGTATAGGTCCTCTCCACAAGCTAGCTCAAGATGAGTTCAACGATCTGCTCATAAACCACTGCATTGTACCTTAATGGTCTATACAAGTCCTCTCTGCAAGTTGCCTCAAGATGAATTTTCTGATCTGCTCACAAATCACTGTACTACCTCAATGGTTGGCGGTTTGTATATAGGTCCTCTCTACAGGCTACCTCAAGATGAATGTGATGATCTTCTCATAAATCATTACACTACCTTAATGGTTGGAAGTCTATATAGGTCCTCTTTGCAAGCTACCTCAAGATGAATTTGGTGGTCTGCTCATAAATTACTGCATTGCCTCAATATTTTGTGGTCTATACAAGTCCTCTTTGCAAGCTACCTCAAGATGAAAATTCACTACGCCACCACCTTCATACCACACCCTTAGAATCTAGTGTAAAATTTTCTTTGGTTTTAACATTCTCAAACAAAACATTCTTAGAATTCTCCCAACACTGCTCTCTACCTTTCAAACTTAATCATAACTCAATCTGCACACTTGAAACAAATGTTGAGAAATGTCGACCTTAAACTTCCTTCTCATTGTCCACCTGGAGTTCGGGTTCCCCTCTACAAGTTCAATCATTACTCTTTCCTATGTTTCTTTACCCATAGTTCTTTTATTTCAACATGATTCATGGCTTCTTCTCCTTTTGCGATATATTTTCTTGTCACCCCTTCTTCCAACTTCTTTGTTGTTATGCTCCACACCTATCCTCCCTTGTTGCAATTCAATCTATCCCCTTCAACACTTGAATGGCTATGCTTATACAACTTCTAGAACATACTGATAATCTTTCTCCACTTTGATCCATCAAGCCATCCATAATTCACTTGTATGCAACTTGTCTTGATTTCACTCTTCTACTTTCAGTTCCAACGCTCCTTTTTTGGATGACTCTTTAATTCACATATACTATAGGGATGTAGATCCCAACATTTTTCTCTCCCATGTCCATTTTTGTTGCAATAAGAACACCGAGTACACTACTTTCTTTGAACTGGTTTGTCAACATTGCCTTGATCACTTTTACTAGAAACATATCTAAGACCCTCATACTTTGGCCTCGTAATTGGCTCAATAGGTTCCCTAATTCCTTGACCATGACTCTCCAATCCTTCTCCTTCATATCCCATCCTTTTCATTATCTTGAAACCAACACTCTTTTCAAACCAACTTCTATTATTTTTATCATGATCCACAAACACATTATCTTCAATCTTGCACTCTTCAACTACTTTCACACTTACCGAAATCCTCCACTAAACAATTCAAATCATTTGTATCACAAGATATATCGCACATAATCGACTTAGATCCTAGGTGGTCATTCTCCTTCTGCAACTGGAAATTTTGTTCTTTCAATTCTGATATTTCCTTCTTTTGTATATTATTCCCCTCTTCTATCCTCTTTAGCATTTCTTCCAACTCTTCAATCTCCCTTTTGACTTTCACAAGAAATTTTAACCTTTCCTTTAGTTCCACAAAATCCCTTTTAACATCTTCAAATAGCTCTAACTATTCTAATTTCTTATTTTCCTCTTAATACTTCTCAACTCTCCTTCCATAATATCCTTTTCATATAACAAATATTTATTTTCCTTCTTCACCTTCTTCCCAATCTTCCCCATTGAAAAAAATTGTAACACTTATGAAATTGAGATGACTTACCAAGCTCACTCTGGATCTTCCTGAATTCCCTTACTCCCAAAGGATATCATAACCAACTCAGATACCATTTGATACAATCAAGGATGGAGGGTCCATAATGGATTGTCTAACCTTGTAGCCCTACTTATCCCAGAACACACTACAATAGAAAAACAATAGAAACATGCATAGGAACATCCACCATAACATAACCATAATACACAAGACACCAGATTTATCCTGGGAAAACCCTCAAAGGGAAAAAAAACTAGCCTAAAAATATTCATCCTCATTATGTTCATTCTCAAAAGCATTACATCTACCACTAGGGATTTTAACATGTTAGTATGCAACCTAGGATCACAAAAATCTCATACACACCTCTGTCAAAACATAACATCACCCCCAAAAACATAATTAGATCCTCCACATCCCGTCACTACTCTTGGCTCTATCACTCAACTGGCGCTTTGCTAGACACTCTTCTCTATCTTCTGCTACTCTTATCCTCATATTTCAAACCTTCTCCTCTCCTCCCTTTGCAACAAGCATAATTCATGCTTATATAACATTCACACTCCCTAAGTTAATACACATCGACCACATATTGACCCTAAAATTTAGGTTCAATGTAACGTGAAGTTAGCCACTCTTCAATCCCAAATCACCTCTAGACATAAAACAACACCATGCATTTTACAACACAAGATCTACTAGCCCTAAATCACCTTCACACGTTTCCTTTTACTAGCACACATTTCCCTTTGCTAGCGCAAGCAAACTCTCATACTTCTATACAATCATCACTCCTACAACCTAGAAACACAATCTCCACTTTGTCATCTCTAGAATTTGTTTCAATAACTCAAACCTTCAAAAACTTGAAACTAACACTCTTCACAACTAGATCTACCTTCCCTCCAAACCATAAGTCCAAACAATGAAATGTGGTACTTTCTAATGCCACTCACTACAATATGCATTCTGATAACAAAAGATAATTCAAATCTTCTAGATGCTTCTGGATGCTCCTACATTATATCTATATTGAATATGTGGTAGCAATCATTAGTCAAATTTTTTTCTCCTAGTATCTATTTAAAAACTTTCCTAGTTCACTCGCTACACTCCTTTAATATGAATTATAGTCTTTGGTCCTCACCTACCTAATGAAGTCCATATACTTACTTTGACTCGTTAATATTATGGGTGTATCCATCCTCTCTTCACCTTTGGCACTCCACACCATTACCTTTACTCCTATTTTATTGATTGACGATAATTTAATGGCAATCCTTCTCTCTTCCCAGGTGTGGGTTGTGGGAAGAGAGGCATCTACATATCTCTCATGCTTTATCGTGCCTAATAAATCTATCCCAATCTATGTCAAATCTGCCACCCTTCAAATTGCTTGTACTTGGTTGCCACATGTCCAAGTCACTATTTAGCCAGCTTCAACGTACTGCCTCGTGTCATGTTGCATGCACTTGCCACCTTCACATCCTTCTATCTCTAGATCATTGCCTTTGAGAATCAACAACATCATTGGCCAATTTATCTACCTTGCTATTTCCTTCTCTATATATATGTTTAATTTTGAAGGATTCAAACCCATCTAGGAGCCTAAGGCACTCCTCTAAATGAGCATTCAATTTCTAATTTTAGATTTGATGTTTGCAAATTGCATTGGAATCTCCCTCTATTTCAATTTTCCTTATCCCTCGTCTTTGCCCACCTTTTAGGCCCAATTTGAGTACTCAGACTTGTTATTTGTTGCTGATCCAAGAGGATAATAGTTTTCTTTTACATTAATTCCATTATGGTCTCTAAAAATATATCCAACCCTAATGAGGCTTGTGCTTCCTCTAGATGCTCCATCAAAATTCATTTTCATCCATCTTCTTCTAGCACATGCTCCAAACTATTTTGTCTCTTTTGGCCTTAATGTTAGCAACCACATTAATGGGATATGAACTAATTATTAATTTTTAATGTGTTATACTTATAATTATATAAACTAATCACTAAGATAAATTAGAATCCTTTCCTTGAAAATAGGAGCCCCTACTTTTTAGTTCTCAATATTTAGTGGGTATCTTTAGGGTGGGGCTAAAACTTTCCTTATTAGCTTAGGATATTTTTTGCCACCTCTCTTACATATTTACAATTTTTACCATTCACTATTGCTAAAAAAAACTAATTTAGCTATTTTTTAGCTTTAATTGTAAAAAACAAAAAACAAAGTAAGGGTGGGTCCCAGTGCAACTACTTAGCTTATTTTGGCTAGTAGTCATTGCTCAACTTTTTAAGGGGCAATTTGTGGAGCTAGTGACCCCATGAATATTTAATTTTGTTTAAACAATCATCTTAAATTTTATTTTATGAAATGTATTTTTTTTTTCAAATTAATGTTTTTTCGCTACTAAATTGTGAGCATAATTCAATTGTATATTACCATATTTATTTATCATTCATTATTGCATTGATAAGTAATAGTTTTACTGGATTGTATCGTGGAAAATTTTGAAAGGGCCTTGATTTTTGACAACAAATTTGTACTTGGGTGTTGCATTGTGCTATAATTTCTTGCCTGTTTTATTTACATGTATGAATGAAAGCATTAGTAATAAATTTTGCAAGTAAAATTTGGAACGAAAAATCATATGCAAATGAAAGGAGGGAAATGAATTTGTGCAACCACATGTAATTTTTCTCAATATGCAATTGTTTATTTCCAACCCCCTTTTTTTAAAGCTTATTTTCAATTCCTAAGCAATAACTGCTCCACTAAAATAGGGAAAGACTCTAAATTATCCTTTTCCCATATATAAAAATTTGTAAGGTAACAATCTAGCTACTTAAATTTAAGTAGAAAATAAACTTAAGCAATCACATTTAATTGAGTTAAGCCTTTTAACTTTCTAGTTGTTGTAAAAAAATCATGGGATCACCAATGTCCTAAAAATTTTAGGCATAAATTTTTAATCTTATTCATTACCATAATTTCAAAGGACCCCATCCTTGTAAAATAATCCTAAAATATTTTAGGAAGCTTCTCTCCATGAGACCATAAGTCTAAGCAGTAAATGTGAGGTTGAAATTATTCATCACTATATAATTTAACCAACTCTACTTAATCCCTCCATCCTAATCTATTCTCATCAATCTTCTTCATTCATTCCTCCATACCTTTGTCAATAGTTTCATTTATTTTGAAAGCATATCTGCATTCTTCAAATTCACCTATCCTGTCAAGGGGCACTCCTACACCAAATCATCCAAAACCAAGGTTGATATTTTGAATCCAAAATCCCTCATAGAGTTGAAGTATCAAATTCAAATATTAGTCATCATTAAGTTGACATAATCCACCAATTTCCATCAATCAATCTAAATTAAGTCAAACCATCTATCAAATCTTAAAATCAAAATCTAAACACTTGGGGCATACTATTACTAATGTCATCCTACCAGGGCCATATATATACTTTCTTTGAAATACCGTTACTTCTTTTAGTTGTAACACCATTTCAAAGAGGGGTAAAATATAAAATTTAATGACACCAGACCCTCACATAACCTTCTACACCATCTCTAATATGTCATCAACACATTACTAATTAATTAAATAATCTTCATTATTTAATTAATTAGGATTAGCTTCTCTTATTTATCCAAAATAGGTAAATTAATACATTTTCCCTAATTAACTAAATATATATTATTATTTAGTTAATTATTCTATTTAATCTATGTATTTAAAAATAAATGTTCCACTTTCTCCATTATACACATATAAAAAAAAACTAGTCAAATAATTCAAACTAATATTACATCTCCACCATTCATTTCCACACTACATTTCAAAATCCCAACCATTAACATAAAGATAGCTTTAAAAGTAATCCTAGAAACCAAAATTAATAAAGTCATTTCAATCAATCCTAACTATCCTTTTGAAATTGATATTGGCCACGCATCTTAAAGCTTGCTCTAAAAGCTAACTTATTCTAAAAGTTAATACATTTCAATTATCCATTTTCATACTACATCTTGAGATATATACAATTCATATCCTCGAACAAGAATATATAAATCAACCCTTACCCTTAATCAAATCATAAATGATTAAACCATGGGTACATGTTGCTCAAATATCAAGAGATCATCATCTATCCTCCATCAAATCAATTATCAATGCCCATTCTCTTAAGCTTGATAGGTAAATGTTACAAACATCTTGCTTACTCCTTGAGAAACCACATTAATCATATATTGAGAAATCTATTTCAATAAAGAGGGTTTGTATTGGTAATATTATTAAGTGTTTCTTTTGTTTGAATCTCTCTTTAGCTCAATCAAAGGTATGGTTTGATTTAGAATAAATGGTTTAACATTGCTTTAATTTCTTTGTATTTTATTCTAAATTATACACACACACACACACACACACACACACTTCATGAGTCCATGTGGGATATATTTTTTAATTATTTAGTGAGGGATCTCTAGAGGATGTTGCTTAAAAAGAATAAAATAGATATAATAAAACAATAATAACAAACTCTATACAAAACCAACCAAAACATAGGAACCAATAGATTACCTGCAACCAAGGTGGAACCAATGATAACCAAAACACAAAAATAGAAACAAAAATAAAAGAGTCACTGGCCTATAGAGAGATTTCATTATCACTAACACCATTAACAAGATTCACACCCTAACCATATATGCACACACCTACCACTTCCTTGTGCCCTTGACTAACCACAATAGAAGTTGTTGGTGACTGGAGTTGTAGGCCCTAAATCCCTAAGGCTTGATAATCTTCTAGGTGTCAGGGGTGTCAAAATTGGGAAAATTACCATAAACCTATCTTTAGGTTGGGCATCTAAGGACCAATGTTTGAGGTGGGTAAGAATTCCTTCACTTCTAGCTCTACAAGACCAAGGGGGTTATCCCTACAATACCAAATTGATAATTGAAACAATAAACACTATCTTACATCAAACTACACCTATCACATAGTGTATCCCAATATTGGTGTCACAACATACCTATGTGCTAGTTAGGAAAAGTAAGGATAAGCACCTTAATAACATAGAATCCACCATATAACTATTTGAGAATGAGTTTATGATACACCCTTGCATTGTTGTATTCATTCAAACATGGTAGTAAAACACACAGAAAGTAAAACTTTAAAAGTTTTTTGAGTTGATATGTTTGGATTGAGTTGAGGATGATGGTAGAGAAATCCAATCATAGACTAGTGCCTTTATCCATTGGGCAATAGAGTTTATAGGTTTAATCAAACAAGTAATAACTGAAAGCAAGGTGATGGCTTAATCAAGTCACCAAAAAAGACTATGCCTTTCAAAGTGCTCAGACAAGCTAGGATCTACACATTCATTTAGAAAGACAATATATAGTTGTAGAATATTAAGAGAGTCTACTTAGTAACCCTCAAGCATGCCCACACATTTTCTTTATTATATTGAAAAGATACCATGCAAAGGCTTTGCACAAATTTTGTGGATGTTTGGTTGAAAAACTAAAAAACGTACATCTGGAAATGCATACCATACATAAAGAGACACTCTAATAAGGTTGATTCTACCTTTAATCACTCAATCTTCAAAGTTTACAAATGCTATTGTAGGTTTGGGAGAAAACCCAGATCATTGCAATATAAAATGGCTAGACCCAAAACTGGAAGTTGAAACCTAGGGTTTCTTGTGAATATCCTTCTTTTGTTGGCTTTGCAACTACTTCTCTCTTCTATTCTCTATTCTCTTCCTCTAACCACCCTCCTAAAAATAGGAACTCCTCTTCTTTTACCTCATCAAGAGACATTGGGAAGAGGAACGAGAATTTTAGATTGTACTTGCCTTCATGTTTGCTTATATCACACTCACATAGTTGCCACATGCTAAGAAGCCATGCCCTAGCATTAATGAGCACACAAATGAAGAAGAAAACCCCCAAAAAATCCACAAAAAATATCTACCAAGGATCAATCTCTGAAAGAAAGGATGTTTGTAAATCATAAAAAGCATGGGTGTTGCCTATTTCCACTTGTAGTTATTGAGAAATGTATTGAAGATCATCCTTGCAGCCCTAAAAAATCAAATTTGGTAGTTGAGAGGGTAGCTATAGTATTAATGATGCCAACAACTAAAATCACATCAATTGGGAACATCGTCAAAATTATTGGGCCCGAAACAGTACTTAGTTCAATAATTAAAACTTTCATTAGCCTGAAAGATCATCTTTGTTGGACATCGAGTGACGGGCCTACAACATATTACATTCCATGTTGATAAAGAAGATAACATTAAGAATGTCGAAACACCAATTCTTGAAAGGGGACTTCCATCGAACATCAGGCTTTAGGCTCTGAGTCTATTGCTTGTTGGAAGAATGGGAAGATGAAAGGAAAAGTGGAAAGATTTAGAGGAGCACAAAAGGGAAGAAGGTGTTGAGAGTTGGGAGTCGAGAGAAAGACTTACGTCTTACTGTGGACTGTGATAGAGGGTACTGATTGGATTAAACTGTGGGTGAACTTTAGGGAAAACTATCCTTGTAATTCTATCTAATTGACAAACGTGTTTAAATCAATCATTGGGAACTTCATGAAGGTTTCCTCAGTTTATTCCTTAATTTTCAATATGGGGGACGTAAACTGATGAAAGGTATTGGGCTTGTTTGCCTAAGGGCTGAAACTAGAAAGCCAAGTGTGGATGGATACAACTACACACAAATTGCATTTATTTAGAAATCTAGTTTTTAGACTTCCAATCAACTCTGTGACAGGAACCTATGCGAGGAATAGTTTGTAATAAAGGCAAATTAAAACCAAGCAGTAAAACATAACTAATAATTCTTATTGAAACTAAAGTATTAGAAAGCAAATAAATACTAGAATTGAAATGTAAAGTGCTAAATCAAGTCCACGTGTATTAATAAGCACCCTAATTAACACTGTTTGAAATAATCTGCTAAATTAAGTTCACATGAGATAGCAAATACATTGATTAAATTTGATTGAAAAGTAATCTTCCAAACTAAATGCACTTGTAGCAACAAACACACCGATTAATAATACATCAAATAATATTTAACAACACATTGAACGATTTTAGATTAAAAGAATAATTAAAGATTGAAAACATATTTTAAAACTGAAGAATCTCATTACCACAACACACCAATTCTACAACAATTCACCAAGCAATCGAGGAAGTGGGCCCTGCCTTCTCCAATCATCTAATGATGAAATGAAGATTTATTCTACGCTAATCAAGATTCATGCAAGTGATATTTAAAATCTCAATCTTTTCAAATCAGAACAACTTATAGATATATATTATCGAATATCAATTCAAGTCTTGACATACATATTTATAGAGATTATATGTCGCTGAGTTTATAACTAATACTGATTAAAAAGCATATGACTATTTAGGTTGTTTTGGCCTACGACCGACAACCTTAAAAAGCTACTTAAAAATAGATTACAAACTTCAATATCGTTCCAAAACAAACTAACAACTTAGACCACGCTTATAAAAAATGACACATGACTCATAAACGACTTTGTATTCATTCCACTAATGCTCCTCTTGCTTCCATGCACCATCCACCTAATTATCCCCCTTTTTATCATAGTCATGAAGATAATCAGTAAATAATTAAAGGTTTTGATATATCCACAAGTTTTTATCCTTTCTTTGCATTTTACTAAATATCCTTACTTCATTAACAAATAGTGACAGGAACAACAAAGGATTCTATAGGAATGAAAGGGTAAAAGGTAAATAAAAAGGTGAAAATAAGGACATATTTAACCCTCATCAGGTACGACAAAAGTTAAAATTTTGAAAGGCCAAAGAATTACAACATTGGGGATTGGGGATCGAGCTAAAGGCATTTATCTTATTGTAGAGATAAGATAAAAGGTTGATGAGAGACCTGATCTCCAAAAGCTAAAAGAAAGATATTGGGGATTGAGGTTGGGTAGAAGGAAAGTACGCCTTAAGATGAAATGATGGTAAGAGGTAAGGAGGAAGTCCGATCCCTAAAACTCAAAACCTTCAAAAACTTGTTTAATTTTAAAGATATCTTCGAACATTCAGTGATCAGGATGAAGGGTTCATGTTTAGGAAAGGAAAACAAAAAAGGTTAAGGGTTAAGGTTGATGATCAAAACCCGAAACATTTAGGCAAGTGAAGGATTAGAAGGGAAAAGTGGGTAGGGGATCGAAAGCAATAAAAAATGGTATGCAAGAAGGAAGACAATTGAAAGCCACAAAGATTGAAAAGTTCAATATACCAAATTTTTTATTTTTTGCAAATGGGTTTTTTGGCTGCAGTCTAGAAAAGGGGGAAATACAACTATAAGGACTTGAGCATGATATACCATTAGGATTTCTCATATCGGTTATAATTGATGTGAATCACAAGGGGATAATACAAAACATTATAAATCAATAGAAGTACCCACATAAGCCATATCCAAGGTCAATAATTTAACCTTACGAAACACTTCTAACTATTTATTTTCCCACAACAATCTACCTTTTATCTAAGATGAAAGTGAAAATGTGTAAGAAAACTCTAAGCAACCATAGAAATGGGTAACCATTCAATTATCCAACATTGTATACAAATATAAACATAAATAAATAGTTGAGGTTTTGTAATCCCACACACAATCCGTAACTCCTTTCTAACGAAATTAATATCCCTCATCAAGATTGGGGAACTCAAATATTCTAGTTTGACCTATGACTCTTCCAAAAACTCACTAGTTGGATCCATGATACTAAAATAAGAGAGAAGGAAGAAATAAGACAAACACATTTGGAGCTCTACAAAGGGGACAACCACTACAAGTTTCATAATGAAATCTTACCTGATAAATGACTTCAACTAGGTAAGATCTTCTCCCCAATGTTAGATGAAAGTAACACCCCTTTCATGAAACTAAGAGTAGAGGAATCCAGATAATGAAAATAACACAAATACACTATATAAAACCCTCCTCTAACATAGGAGTCAATGGGATTTAGTAAGTGACACCAATGAACCATGCCATTTAATGACAAATCCAACACAAATAAACTTGTAACGTGCACTAGCCAAAAGAAATGATAATCCTTACACCCACCAAAGAAACTACTATAGATCTTGGCCCACTAAGAATGGTTGATGTTGGAATGGTTGTTATGTAGGTATTTTTCAAGTGAAGGACACAATGTGTTATATGGAGGGTCTATAGTTGATGATAGTTTATAAGTTTTTTGACCTTTAAAATTGTGTCTTCTCCATATTCCCCTCTAAAAAATTAGTTTAAAGATAACAAGCATCAAATATATATATATATTTGATGCTTGTTATCTTTAAACTATATATATATATATATGCCTATATGTAATATGCCTAATATGTATAGGCATATATATATATATGCCTATGCCTATATATATAATATGCCTATATATATATATAGGCATATATATATATAGGCATTATATATATATATATATATATATAATATGCCTATATATGTAGGCATATATATATATATATATATATATAGGTATATATGCCCATATATATAGGCATATTATATATATATATATATATGTCTATATATATATAGACATATTATATATATATAGACATATTATATATATATAGGCTATTATATATATATGGCATATTATATATATATAATATGCCTATATATATATATGCCTATATATAATATATATATATATATATATATATAATAATATATATATATATATATATATATATATATATGTATATATATATATATATATCCATTAATATATATATGGCACCGCCAACAATTCATTGAAGCATTAATATTAATGCAAAATTGAAGCATAATTTGTCATGGCGATGAATTTTCCATCGGTGAATTTTCTTAGAGCCATATTTTATATATATATATAAATAAAGAGAGAATCTTTTCAATTCAATGAATACAATTATTAAAAAATAAAAGTTTTTTTGAGCTTACCATTGTGGTACACTAGGACACCTGACCATGAGATAATTGTTTTTTATTTTCATTACATGACCTATCAAACAAATACAATAAAGATAAGGAAGTTTCATAGTATTTTGGATAGAAACAATGCAATAAATTAGAGGAATTAGTGGTATATTAACATAGGGAAAATAAAGTTGAACATATCATTAAGGAAAGTTCAATACACAATTTCTTTGTCATTTCCTTAGAAAAGTAAGCCAATCAAATATAAGTAATTCGAGAGTAGAGAATCCTAGATCGAGATTGCTTTCTACTTACTAAAAATCATATTCAATATTGGCCCACTGAGAATGCCTCATTGATTTGATTTAGTTGGAAAATAATAGTATTGACTAATAACCATCCTTATCTATTGCTTTCTATTTAATCACTCCATCTTGTTTATTCTTTTTGTTTTACACTCTATTGAATAACACATGGAGTTTGGTTAAGTGGATATATAAATCCAGAGTAATTTTTAATTTCATTTTAAGGTTAAGATAAATTGTTGTGTATTAATGTAAAAACACTTACATTTTTCCATAAACCTTCTTCCAAGACTTTATAACAACAAATCTTGTTTTGAATATTTTATAAATTTGTAGGATGTTGGAACTTAACAGTATTTTCCATCTAATTAATTCTTTTTATATTAAGAAGTTTTTTATTAGTATTTTTTTGAATAATCATTTTTTAATTTTTTTGAATCTATTTAAAATCAATTATCATTTATTTAAGAAATCAACCTACTCTAGATCAAGAAAATATTAATAATATTTTTTTACAATACAATACAAAAACGATGAGTGTCTCAAATATTTATTATCAATGTATGAGAAATCACATCACCATTTAAACATTATTATAATAATTATTGTGATCTTTTATTTAAGATTGATAAATGCTTTAAAATGTTTGTTATTGATACACCTTTTTATTTTCTAGATTGATATAAATTTTTGTCATATCAACATTCATTAAATTTATTTATTATATATAATTTAATTAGATAATACTTGATTGTTATGGTGGATAAGAGGATTATTAATGCAAATTACTAAATGCTTAAAAAATTATATGAATCACAATAATTTATATTTGTAATATGAAATTTCTTGTCCTCTCTAGTCTCTTAGATCTTGGCCCCTCTGCCTTCATCTATTTAGAATTTATGATATACTACTATCCTTTCATTTTTCTTTATTTGGCTACCTCACCTTGACGAATCATGAAGTTTGATTCCAAATATTGATGATAAAAAATTCACACGGTGAAATCCAAAAAATTGTGATAATTTGCAATTATCTTTTTGCTTAGTTTTGAAAATTATTATTTCTATTATGATAAATTAAGGCTAGGGTCCCATGGAGGGGGCTTGTTAAAAAATTTAGTGGGTGCTATTGAGTTTTTTAGGAATATTTTTAAGCGGGTGGTCCCATGAATTTTGTAGTGTAGTTTAATCTTAAAAAGTTAAACTCTAAAATTTATGCACCTGCTTAAATCTTCAAACTAAGATGTAGGGGTTGCTATTATTGGGAAAAATATTCTAATTAATCTTATAGCATATTTTTTTTTGCTTCATGGGACCTTTTCTCCTTCAAACTCGTCGCATGAGACCTCAACCTAACTATAACAATCAATATTACTAATACTTTTAATTAGTTATTAATTTTTAATATATTATATTTATAATTATATAAAAGAATCACTAAGATAAATTATAATCTTGTCCTTGAAAATATGGCCCCTTACTTTTTAGTTCTCAGATTTTAGTGGGTGTCTTTAAGGTGGGTCTATTGTTTTTTTAATTAGATTAGGAGATTTTTGCTACCTCTCATGTATATCTACAATTTTTAGCATTCAATATTACTAAGAAAATTAGCCAATTTTTTAAAGCTACAAAAAATTAAAAAATGAACTATTTCACTTAATTTTTTTAGCTTTAGTTGGTGCAAAAAAATCATGGGACCACCAATGTCCTAAAATTTTTGAGCATAAAGTTTTAGTCTTATTCATTGCTATAAATTCATTGGATCACCAATATCCTAAAATTTTTGAACATAAAATTTCAATATTCTAAAATTTTTGAACATAAATTTTTAATCTTAATTCATTGCTATAAATTTAGAGGATCCCTTCTCCTAAAATACTCAAAATATTTTAGGAAGCTCTACTTAATAAGATCATAAGTTTTTTTGGTGTAAAATACTCTTCAAATATTTTAGGAAGCTCCAATTAATAAGAGCATAAATCTATTTTTTAGCATAAAATTTTAATCTGAATTCATTCCTACAAATTTATAAGATCCTTCATGATAAAATACTCCTCAAAATATTTTAGGAAACTCCTTTGAAGAGGACCATAAATCCAAGCTTAAATAAATGAGATTGAAATTATGCACCCCTATATAATAAAAAACATGTCTTATAATTAGATAGATTATTAATATCAAATAAATAGAAAAAATAAAAATAAATTATAAAACTATAAAAACTTTCTACATATTAAGAACAGATTTTATGATTGCTATTCTAATAATGTTTAGATTGTCCTAATTTTATGCAATATAAAGATTTTTCAATTCCAAAATGTGATATTGCTATCAGGATTCAATCATTCAATCCTGTAGTTTTTGAGTCAAACTCATTGATCCATGTTTCATGAGTAGTGGTTCACAAGAACCCATCTCTCATGATAATGAATGGTCCATATTGCTATCAGGATTCAATCGTGTAGTTTTCGAGTCAAACTCATTGACCTATGTTTCATGAGTAGTGGTTCACAAGAACCCATCTCTCATGATAATGAATGGTCCACTCAACACTCATTGTATCTAGGTGATGCTCTCAAGGTGAAGCACTGGACCTTCCAACTCATAGTACTACTCCAACTCAAATGCTATTAATATTCCAAAATGTGATATTAATAGTCTTGTGATATTGCTATCAAGATTCAACCATGTAGTTTTCGAGTCAAATTCAATGACCCATGGTTCATGAGTAGTGGTATACAAGAACACCATCTCCCATAATAATGAATCATATGTGGAAAATCCCTTATAAATCCAAAATACACAAATTCCTAAAATTTTGGGTTTATGATTATCCAATCGTTGTTTTTGTGGAGCTTTTACTAAAAAGGCGTCCTGGCGATTTTTTTTTGTTCAGACACGTTGTCCTCACGCTCCGTGTACATCCGCAACAGTTTATAACCATGTTTACATTTCAGCCCATCACAAGTAATTAGTTACCTATCCAGTCAAATAGCAAATTGACTGTGGCACGAGTATTCGAAAGGAATCGTCTCTGTGTGGAACGAGTATTGACCAGCTGTGGAACGTGTACATCTGAGCGTTTTATAACCACGTTTACATTTCAGCCCATCACAAGTTCAACTAGGTACCTATCCAGTCAAATAGCAAATTGACCAGCTGTGGAACGAGCATTCGAAAAGGAATTGTCTATGAACAGGGCTGCGTAGGCATTCAAATGTCCGTTTTGAATGCCTCTGGCCACCTCAGCCCTGTCTCGACCAGGGCTTTTAACTATGTAACTGAAATCGCGACATCGACGGCTATTTATACTGTCGGGTACCTACTTATTAGTTTGTTCCCTGCTCAGATCACACGCGCAAATACAGTTTCTTTTCCTGGTTTATAAACGAGACGAGTTAGACTTGGATCCAGGGTTCGATTCCTACTTCTTTTCAGAAATGGGTTTTGCAAAAATAATAGTTGATAAAGGTGCAGATGGCGTTGCAGTTGTGACAGTCGATTACCCTCCAGTTAACGCTATAGGCAATGAAGGTAATTAACGCTAAATCTTCACATTATTTGCACTCTAATCTCTTTCTTCATAATTGCAGTTAATTTACCTAATACAAATATCTTAGCTCAGAATGATCAAATAAAGCTTGTGAGGTCTGCTTTAAAATTCAACACTTTTTTAAGTTCAAGCACATTTCATGGTTAAACAAGCAGTGCATATCATTTAAAAGGTGATTCTATCTTTTTTAATTAATGTTTGGGAGACTGATTTTTTTTGTTTTATAAATTTATTGTTCCACGAATATACCTGGATACAACGGTGTTGAGCGTTTTCCGCCCAAAGCCTTTTGATCCCAAAATTTCTCTGAAGAGGGGTTTGGAAGGCGACTTGTGAAGATAAAAGCTCAACACAGTTGTATACAGATATATTCTTGAATTTTTAACCCGTGGAAATCATAATTGGTCAAATTTATAATTTTTTCTTTTCAAATTTTGCAGTTCAGAATGGCTTGTACAGGACTTTCACTCAGCTTCATACGGATCGAGAAGTTAAAGCTATTGTGCTCAGAGGTATGCCTGGCAGTTTGATTAAAAAGTATTAATTGTCTAGCAGGTGCTAATAGATTGGGTTTAGATAAGCATTGCAAATAGACTTTACTCATTGTGCGATTCTTTTTGTAGCTTTAAGTTCTGCAAAAGGACTGCTTAGTGTTTGTGACTTTCCAAAAATGAAGTTATTTTCATTTACCTTATATATTGTTCTCCTAGGTTTCAACCTCATGGCCAAGCTCTGGAGTAAACTAAACCTTCCCAATTCACATGCACGTTAGCCTATATTTGTTAAGAGTCTAGTTTTAATGACATCATTTGACAGAAGCAGTGGAAGCTGCCAATAATATATTATTTAATTTTTAAATTGAAGGAATACTACATAGTCTCTCTTCAGCCATGGACAATGTAAAGGATTAACAAGAATTTTAATGTGGAAGGCTTGAAATATTAAAATCAAGAACAAAACTAATGAGGATTTCAGATCTCTTTGGCGAAACTTGTTGAGGAAAGATGAACTAATGTAGCTTTTTTAATGTTGAATTAAATTAAATTTCCACAAACTGGGTCAGGTCATTGATTAATATTCTAATATATCAATTTTCCTCATTCATATTGTTTGTAGTATGTACCTCTTTGGTTTCAAACTTTCAACCTCACAACCAAGCTTGTGAAGGAACTGGACCTTGCCAATCCATTCACACCAGGAGTACCAGAAAGTGAGAAAATTTATTTATCTATGCGCATGTAGTGTGAATATTTCATAACCTACTCATTCACACTGCTTATCAGTGAGAGGTTGAAATGTGGATTTCCATTATTGGCCTTTGCTCTCACAACTATCTTTGGTCGCCTTGTTTTGGATCATTGAGTTTGGATAATTTACATGAAGTTTGATATAGATTTAAATATACAATAATCTAATTTGTTAGCCCATCCTATAATTGCACTGATTTTCCACAATCATTGGCTTTGAGTGGGGGATAGTGCGTGATTGCCTTTGAGTTGTTCCAATTTCACATTGAAGCGTAAATATTTGTCCGCATTATGGTTTGTTATTTCTTTCACGAGGAATCAGACCCTCAAATTACACTGTTTAACTTTTCTCTGTTATTTATTTTTTACTAACGTTAGAGAGATTGCAGGCATAGCAATAGGGCACACCCATCAAGCAATTGTAGGGGAGTCAGCCTCTAGAGTATATATTCAGAGTTGTGTTATCCGACACATATTTCAATAATCAATTGAATCCGGTTCAATTGATTTGAGGAGAATTCCCAAGGAGATTTTGAAATTTCCTCTAAAGAAATTCAACTTTTGTATAAAGAATGAGATTATTGTGTACGACTATTTTAGTAAACCTGAGCTTTTTCTCTTGTCATCCTATTTTCCTATCTATCATGGAGGGCTTGATAATAGTGTAGCTTTAAACTTTTACTAATATAACAAGCATAATTAGTTTTTAGCAGAATAGAAAAGTTTTATTCATAAAGGTAGATGGGAGAGATGAAGATTGACATCGATTCTCCCATTGACATCTTCAATCTTAAAGCCATTACTTTCGTATCTATAATAATTATCCTTTTTAGTTTTGGTTTAGAATCAGAGATGCCTTAAAACTGTAATTAAGGTGCTTGATAAGTTATATTCAATGCTAACACTTAATTTGAAATGCTTTTTGAGCATATGTCGATATTAATATGGATCCTTAACATTATCTTTTCTTAGAGAAACCATCAATGATCAATATGCTGCCTGTTGTACACTGGTATGCTTGTTTATAACACGGGGACAAATCTCAGTGCTTGGGATCTCTCAGCATTGTAATCATGCGGGGGAAATATAAAAAATAATTTTGAAGTTGCATCTGTTGATTTTTTTACTAATTTGGTTGGTTATCCGTGTTATTCTGTTTTAGGAGCGAATGGAAAGTTTTGTGGTGGAGGAGATATTAGGGGATTTCAAACGCTCCAACAAACAGGTAAGAAAGGAGCTGCAGTTTGGAATCTTATTTGGGTAACTATGAGAATGCTTTCAAGTTAGTAAGATTACATTATATTTTGGAGGCTCTGTATGTTTTACATTTATGTATTGTGTTATGCACTAGAGCCTTTAAGGAATTCTAAACTATATATTGATATTGTAGATGTTTATTGTATTAGAGACAAGAATGTTAAAAATATAATAAGTTGAATCTGCAGAGCAGGGGCATTTATGGTTTTCATATTTTTGAAATGAAATTTAAAACATTGCACAGCTGACATGAAAGTTTTGTTCTTTGAAAATGCTTTCTTATTGCAAATTTTGCTTATTTGCTAATAGGGTCTACTGGTGAAACATTACTTGTACCTGGATATACTCTTGTCAATGATATCATTGAAGGTATGCTGAAATTCAACGTAACATTGCCTTTATGGTCAAAGATTTAGTCAACTATCTAAAAATAAAATCCATTTGTTTTAATTTTTCTTCACCAATGTTCAATTCTCTTAACAGGAGGACCAAAGCCTGTAGTTGCTGCAATTGAACGTTTTGCACTTGGTGGTGGCTTGGAGTTGGCAATGGTATCCCATAGTATAGCATTTTCATAATATTATCCTTATTGTTGGGATACATCATGATGTGTTGCTATTCTATTTCTTATGCCTGGCAAATTTTTATTTTAGAAGTTAAAGGAATGATGTCAGACAAAATATTAGGGAGGTTGGTTCTAGCCCCTTGAAAGGTTTTTTTGAAACAAATCTATTGCATGAGTAGAAGAAAGGGTAAAATAAAAGTTTAGAAACAAAATCAGTACTTACCACCAGAGTACCAGGAATTTAAGTGTTATCTTACAAAGTGTCCTACGTAAAGCAATTACAAATGCAAGGAAACTTGCTCCTATTGAGGTGGTCTATGAAGATTGTAAAAGTGCTTTCAAATTTTCTGATCAATCTATTGTGAATTTAAATTTTTTCTTTATAGTACTTGTTATCCTTTGGAAACTTTTTTATGGACTGAATAGCAATCAATGTTTGACTAGTCAAAATAAAATAAGAAGAATATTAGAACAATTCTACCGTGTTTACGAAATTGTAACTTCCAAGTGACAATCAAGACAAAGCTACAAATGAATAAAATGGTTGCTTGAAAGGTTTTCAGATAAAAGAATATTTCTGTTTTGAGCTAAGTAATGTTGTCGACAATTGTAAAAAGCCTTACAGACACCTTGGGAAGTTCTTTGGAAGGAATCTAGATCCCCAAGCTAAGATCTTTATATCAGTGGGACAATTTTTATAGCAAATTTGACTTCCAACCATATTCAAATGCTATGACACCCCCTATGAATACCATAGAAACCTACAGGTTGATTACACTTTGGACCCTCGGTCAATCTATCAAGTGCTCTTCCTTTGATCCAGTCCTCTCTTGTTGGTTGAGCCCTCTCCCCATTGACTGAGGTTTCCCCTCGCCCAACTAAGGGCTCAATCAAGTGGAGGAGGAGGGGCACAAATGCCCTCTCCTCACAGCTGGTTCAGGGCTGGCTTGTCCCGTAGTGCCATAAGTTGCTATGCTGTGAGGGACACCTGAATTCTGTAGATCTATGAACTCAGTAGTGATGGAGTTCTTTAGTACTTTAGTTCAGTACTGCTTTAATTCCTTAACTGGCCAGGTAAGTAAGCATTCGATTCTTTGATATATCTCACAATCTTCAATTGCTGCAGTTTGTTAGTGCTTATTTGAGTGTCTGTGCTGTAGTATTAGCTTAGTAAAGTAACTCTATATTTAGTTAACCAGTTGGGGAATCAATGCTACATTTAGACACATTATTGTTCATCATTGCATTGGATAATCTGCAGCTTTCAAATGCTCTTGCTGTCAATAGATAGGTGAAACGCTAAAGAAGAAGGCTTCTGTCCTGCTCCTATAATTTTAGTCCCTATATCCATCTGTGATTTTCTTTTTAAGTATTTGTTTGTCAGTAGGAATTTGTAAGATATGAGTTTCCAGAAAGCTATTCTGATAGAATTTACTTTACAGGCTTGCAATGCACGCATCACAGTGCCTAAAGTTCAACTTGGTCTTGTCGAACTTCAACTTGGTATCATCCCTGGGCTTGGGGGTAAGCCTATTGCTCTATTCTCTCTGTAAATTTTAAACTTCCATATTTATGGATGTGATAAATTTCTGTTCTGTATGGCAATTTTTACTTTGGGTGCAATGATACATATGTTATTTTCAGTTAATGAGTCAGAATTTATAAACACAATAATTAAATGAACTGTCCTGTTTTGCATGAAACTAAACTTTTAGAAATTGCAATTGCAATTACCTCAAAGGCTTCAGTCAATCTAGTTTAGGGTACTGAAATTTGGTAAATTAGAGAATGGATGTTACACTCAAATTGCTTATTTCATTGGAAAAGCCTTTTGGAAGCAGAACATGTGCAGAAGCATTAGAGACATAAGCATAACGAAGGAAGACCATTAAAGAGAGATATTTGTCAGTGCTAATGAGCTTATATGATTATATCATGTGAAATCAAGAATAATTTAAATGCATAAATGTCTTTTGATCTTCAAAATTCCCTGTCTTATACATCTTTCACCTATGTAACTCTTGACTCATCATATTCCTTACTCCTAGAATACTTTTAGAATAACTCACTAAAACACAAAGCGATCATCCATATGGACTATTAATTATGCCAACATCTAATCACCCTGTAGAAGTGCTGGTTCTTGCTTTATAGTCACCTACAACTATTAAAGTTGCAATAGCATCACTACTGATATCTTCAACTGGCACTGAAGGATCCCTAAAATATTGTAAGACAGTCTGTGCCTAGATTGTGGGCCATATTCAGCCACATTCCACTATTATTTAAAATGAGGTGACATAGTCTTGAACAATTTTCTTCTTACTCTTATGACCCGACAAATCTTGCTCTTCTCTGTGTTAACAAGTGGTCATTAGATGCTTGCATTTCCCATAGTTATAGCAATTTTTCCATTTCCAACTGCTTTTTTAGTTCTTAATTTTTCTTTTCTCTATGGATAATTTTGTATTGTCCGTTGATTTGTCTTTTGTTGGACCAACACTAACATTTTAATTTCTTTTCAAATCTCACGTCTTCTATCTTCACTATCACTGTCATTTCAAGAGCTCAAATTGACTTTGTTAGTGTAATCAATGTAATCGACACCATCTCTCTATCATCAATATTATGGACGGTGCCATAGGATACGTGTACACACAATGTCAAAATAGGTAACTGTTCTTTGACTGGAACAGTACCTTCACATGCCACTTAAGTTAGTAAGGAAACCCAATAGGTCTTCGGGTGGAAAAAGAATTTCACAAAAATATAATGAGGACAAGCATCTCTAGGAGAGTGTTAATACTTGTAAAGAATCAGTAATCTGGGGTCACTCTAGCTGAACAATTCAACAATCTAACTCCAAAATAAAATGACAATTGAAATTCTGACAAATTGGTAATATTCAAATCTGACAAGAATTTCAATTCTAGAGCTGTGTTTATCTTGAACAAGGAAAACTTAACCAATCATAAGCCTCATTTGAGGATAGGTGGGTCCATTTCAAACAAGGAAACATAACCAGTCCTTGGCTCCCTCTCAAAAAGATGGAATATTACTGAAGCTTGCCTCTGTGGGAATGGGGAATATATTAAAACTGTCATCTGTGTCCCATTGAGACACAGAGTACCATCTGATCTTACTTAAGTTGGACTCTCTGTTGGGACAGGGGACATAGTAGAAATCTGTCTCTAATTAAGAATTTGATTACGAATCAGCTAACTAATTAACAATAATTAACTAGCTAATGGAATATGATAGGATAAATGGTGCAATTAATTAATTAATTAATTGGACTAATTAATCAACATGGTGATGTTAGAGTGAATTAGTAAGGATGAATTAATGTGTAGGATTAATAATAGAAGGTGGTGGAATCAGGGTTGCAAAATCTAGGTCTCTATACATACAAATAATGCATTGTGTTTTTTTCCCCATTTTCCAAGCGTAGAACATTGAGCAAAGGTTTTGTCACTTAAGACAAAATGGTAAGTATTTTCTAAAAGAATCAATAAAAACTTAAATGACAACAACAAATAAAAGTAAATGAAAACACATAATGGAGTCGATTACTTTGTGAGTTACTAATCATTAAGTCTAAAGTTACCTTGATGATCTTGTTTGTGCTCTTGACAAGCATATCATCATAAACAATCCTCACAACCTATTCCCCTTAGGCCTTTCTTGAGTATTGGAGCTCCATTTACCTAATGCTCATAAACATCTAATAAGAATGTTAGTGATATTGGAATCATCTGCATTGTGATGAAGTTGGTGGCAAATTATGTGACTCTTGATTGCATAAGCTTCTTTCCCTTGGCGTGCTCTCTCATTAGGTTAAGCACCCAAGGGTAGTTATAGATGTATTTAGTGATGGTTCTTGCCTCTTCAGCTACTGTTTTCATCCATCCAAGTTTGCCTATATCCTCAAGTAGAAGATCAATGCAATGGGTGGCACAAGGGCTCTAAGAGTCACATTGTTGGCCACAACGTGAATGACATTTTTCACATTCACTTCCATGGTCACCTTGTCCAACATATTGCACAAAGTCGTTGCATTTTCACTTTGTTGAAGGTCAATCAACTTTAAAAACACTAACTTTCCCCTTAAAGCCAAAGATGATCAACATTTGGTTCCTGCCATCCATCCACCCATCAAATAGTGTAGCCATTTTTGTGCTAAATTCTCTTATGATCTTGTACTATGACCTTAATTTTTCCATAGATTAATCTAGTAAGGTCCCACCCAAATCATATACACTAGTTGCCTTAACCCTATTTTAGCAATAGTCAACACATTAATCAATGACTCCCAATATGGGCTCCTCACAACATGGAATGGCGTGTTGTGATGAGCCTATCTGACTCAAAACCCTCTATTCTTAAGTCTTTAAATGTGTTTTTAGAGTTTTTTAGAGAAATCTTATTAGACAGAAGAGAAGGGGCGCAGCATAATTTTGCTCATAAAAGATGAATTTAAACTTATTTCTTCAAAATGAAAGTACAGAATGTATTATTTAACATCAACAGATAGATTAAGAATGATAAACATACCAAGAAGGCTCCAGATTATTTTAAATAAAGAACTGGCCAGATCTACAGCTGGAAATGGTGAAAACAGGCATAAATGCACGCCAAGACTCCAGACAAGGCTTCTCCAGCTCAGAAATTGGTCACAACCCTCTGAAATCACTAGCCGCCAATGACAGATGCCAAAGCCCTCTCAAAAAGAAGGCATTTTCCTTAATTACTTCACACGCCTTTCTCAAGGCACAAATACCAAGGCAGTCCGTACGGCCATGAAAGGAAGCAATGGAATCTCTGAAAGAAAGTCTCTGAAGCTGTGGAAAAAGCGCCACCAGTAGAAACCCTCTAGAATGTGCAAAAGACAAACAACTGCATATAAAATCCCTCTGTCTGCAACTGTAGAACTTCTGTGTGAAGCTCTCAACTGTACTGATTCAGCTGATCTTTCACAGCCTCAAGAGTACTCAACACTGAAGAGTTTTCTGTTCTCCAATGGACGAAATGATCAAACCCTGATCACAGGAGATTGCTCAGAAGAAAAATGCACAAGGCAAATCGAAATAGTCAAGATGTGAGTTTCTATTGCCAGGAAATGCCTTTATACCAAATGGCACACATTTCAAGAAAGTCATTTCTGTGGTCGTGTTTGTATTTGTGAAATCCCCTAATTGTTTGGGAGGACAAGTCAATGTAACTTTTAAGTAAAAACGTTAGCAAACCTTCATCACTTAAAAATTCCATGTATACTCTCAAAAATGAGTATCTAAATCTTGTCCAGAAAATTGTGAACTCTGGAATGCAAGCGCTATTTGTGATCCAAGCAGCATCCCTTGAAAACACGAACAACCAAACTCTCCAAAGACATCATGACCCTCTATCCCTCTGGCTAGCTAGGGTCCAATAAAGGGAACTAACACTGCTTGTTCCCAGAAGCTGTCTAGCGAGGTTATCCACGATCAGCCCAATTTGCTTGTCCACAAGCAAACTCATGGATGGCGTCACTCTGCGTCGCCCTCTACCCGGTAGATCCCTCCGCCAACCAAGAGTATTCTCACGATGACCACGCCTCAGAATGGCCTAAGGGTCGAGAATGGCCTCAGGTATCAAAATTAATTTGCCCTCATCATCCAGGGGTGGCAAATCAATAGAAGGAATTACGTGTTGTCCCAACGCCTTTTTGAGGCGCGACACATGGAACACGTTGTGAACTCTACTGTCCACCGGAAGATCCAGCTCATAAGCCACTTGACCCACACGTCTAACAACTCTGAAAGGTCCATAGTATCGCGGCTTAAGTTTCTCGGAGCCCTTCTTGCGAAGGGTAGACTGCCTATACGGCTGAAGCATCAGGTACACCAAATCATCGATCTCGAAAGACCGCTCTACTCGTCTCTGATCAGCATATTGCTTTTGCTGATTTTGGGCTTTCTGAATATTTTCCCTAAGTGCTCTCATAATATCCTGGTTCTCCTGTAACAAATCACCAGCACTGGGAACTCTACTGTCACTCAGCAATAAATCAAGAAAGCTCGGAGCGTCATATCCATATAACGCTCGATATGGTGTCATCTGGATGCTCATGTGATGGGTGGTGTTGTAACCGTACTCACATAAGTATAACCACCTCACCCATGCCTTCTGCTGCCCTGAACTATAGTTACGCAAGTACCCTTCCACCCATTTGTTGACGATCTCTGTCTGCCCATCTGTCTGGGGGTGGTAACTGGTACTAGGGGTGAGCTCTGTCCCACAAAGCTTGAATAACTCCTGCCAGAAGTTACTCATAAATCTGCTGTCCCTGTCGCTAACTATACTGCGAGGTAAACCGTGCAGCCTGAATACCTCTCGGAAGAACAAATCAGCAATCTGAGTAGCCGTGTGTGTAGTAGTGATTGCGAAAAAGTGTGCATATTTCATCAATCGATCTACCACCACGAAAATACTATCCTTCCCTTGAGCTTTTGGCAAGCCCGTGATGAAATCCATGGATAAACAATCCCACTTCCTCTCAGGGATAGGAAGCGGCTGTAGAAGACCTGCAGGGTATGTGTGCTCTTGCTTGTTCTGCTGACAAACAAGACATTCCCTGACATACTGGAGAACATAGGACTTGAGACCCTTCCAAGAGAATCTCTCCCGTACCTGCCTATAGGTCTTATAGTACCCGGGATGTCCTGCCATGGGTGAATCATGCAATGACCTCAAAACCCTGTCCCTCATCGCAGAACCTGGGACCAATAAAATCCTCCCTTTGTAGATGATAAGGTCATCTACAAGTGAATACCTGTCATCCAACACTGATCCATCTACTATGCTAGAGGCCCATGGGTCCTTAGCATACTCTGCTACAATCAGGTGTCTCCAGTCCTCTGAAACCAATGTAATAGAACCCAAGTGAGGACGGCGAGATAAAGCATCAGCAACCACATTAGGTGCCCATGTGACAGGAATGTCAAGGTATTGAGGCTGACTTCTTCATTACATTTGTTGTCTCTCATTGAGTCTGGCTGCCAGAAAGATGCCCGGACTGGCCATGATGCGGTTTTGCGGTTGAACTTACCAATCCAAGTGCTGCTGAATTTGGCATGTGCATGATGGCCAACATTTCCTTATCGCCGTGCTAAAGAAACAATTGAAACCCTCTAACTTCGCTCCCTAAAAACTGCCAGAATCAATCCCCCCCTCTACAACATGTATGCACTCGGGGATTCGTTGAAAGTCACCTTCGCGCAGGCGAAATCGAGATTTGAAACCGTATGTAGTATCCCAAAATCATCATTAAAGTAACGCTGCCATAAAACCCTATTTCGCTCGTCGAAACTTTATCTATCAGCGCATCGAAATCAGTATAAACTATCAACAATGCGCAGCAACTCCATTCTGGTCCATGCGGCTCACCACGTGTGTCGGATACAAAAGTTCTTGCCATACCCAAAACACCTTGAGACTCCTTGGCATACAAGGACTCCACACATCAAGTATACTCAAAACCTCATCCAGGTGAACCATTTGTTCCTCCCATGATTTACTGTAAACCAAGATGTCGTTGAAGAACACCAATACATATTTCCTCAAGTGAGGATGGAAAACCATGTTCATAGTAGATTGAAATGTGGCAGGAGCATTGGTTAACCCAAATGTAACAAAAATCAAAGTGTCCACGGTGACATTCGAGGCAGCACGTTTCTCTATGTCCTCTTCTGGGACTCGATGCGGTGATAACCTTTGTTCTCAATCAATCTTCGAAGTATATGACCCCATGGCTTCGTCCTATCAACTCATCTCTATCAGAGGAATTAGGATATATGCGATGTATGGAACCACGGTTTGACGTTACATGTCGATACACATTCTAAGTGTACCATCCTTTTCTTCACCAAAACAACTGATGAAGCAAAGGGTGACTTACTCGTCCTGATGTGCCCCATAGCTAACAGCTCCTGAATAGTCTTCTCAATCTCATCTTTCAGACGCTTCGGGTGCCGGTAAGGAGTAATCATAATTGGTTTCGTGCCCTCCTCCAGCTCTATAATATGCTCAATACCTCTATCAGGAGGCCCTGCACGGTGGAATATACTTGAATACCTTAAGCGTGTTTGATTGAAGTTCCACCACTTTTATCATGGGTGGTATGAAGCTTATGATCAAGCTATTGACGTAGCTTGCACTGAGCAGCCACTCACTGCATATCATTAGAATCAAAAGCGGCAAACTGCCGAGTAAATCTCCCTGGGTTTACTGTCCACGATGGCTTTGAGAACATGATTTGTGCATCAGTAGACTGTGTTTCAGCAGTGCCGTTTCCTATTCCGTGATGGCAAGGCAAGCAGGACTTCGCGCAAAGAATGCGAACTCAAAATTGTTAAGTTCAAGAGACAAGTCGGTATCATCCTCTGTCGAGGAGATGTTTCCATCGCAACCCTCACGAATGCCTTAAAATGCGAGGTTGAATACCCAGTTTCTCTGTAGGTAGATCGATGAAATTATGGGTTTACTTTTGTATCCAAGGAGATATGACCCTTTGACCAACTAAGATCCCACGGAGTCTGAAAGATCCCTCTCTGCATGCTAGACATATGAGCCTCCTTTAATTTTGTTTCTACTACAATTTCTGCCTCATTTTCTGACTCTTCTCCATCTGTATCATAGATTGGAGCTTGCTGATCAGAAAAATCAGTCAATGGTTCTCCCTCATAAAACCACTCCATGTGCTTGTTTTGCCCTTTTGGTTTGAGGGGGCAATCATGATTAAAGTCATACGGACCTTTACAGTAAAAACAGAGTTTTCTCCTTCTCAAATCATTCATGGTTTCTCGATCTAAAGGGGCTGCAAATTTCTTTTTCTGATCTGTATTATCAGCCTTCTTTGGATCTGATTTATTTTCCGTGTATGATGTTGTAGGCTTCGAGTTCGAGCTAAAAGGCTTACGAGGTGTAGATAGCTCCATGCTGCGAGCTTTCCTCATTGCCTCCTGTAAGGTAGGTGGATCAAATGCTTTTATCCAACCTTTCATGGGCTCGAATAGACCTTCAATAAATAATATGACCAGCCTTCTCTCTGAGATCCCTGTCACCATAACAGATAGTCTTTGGAATTCACCAATGTACGATTCCAAGCTACCTAACTGTTTCAGCTGTGCTAAATCTCTGAAGAAAAGCTCAGGATCCCTTCTGTCAAATCTCTCTACCAGTCTATCAGTAAACTCCTGGTAAGAGGTAATCCTGTCATGATGAAGGGTAGTCACCATGAATCCGGGTCATGGCCTTTCGCCATCTGAGATGAAGTCTTGCCGAAGCAGGCCAGCATCCACCTGGGGCATGGGTAATTATTAGTATCGGTTACTAACCAGACGCGTCTTTGTAGCTCGCCACTACCATGCGAAAGTGAACCAAGGTTGGTTCTTTGGTTTACTTTGTTTAAGATCACTCTGTTTGTGTCTAGGACGCCTGTCATTCCTGTTCCTGGTGTGCTCTCTCTTCTGGCTCATAAACCTGTCAAAGTTAAGGTGCTCCTTAACCCTTGGTGGCAAATTATCCCACTCATCATGCATCGCCATAATATTATCTACAAAATTTATTTCACCACCTTGTTCAGCTTCATCCACTTCCTCAGCATCATCTCTGGTGAACGTGGGATATGTAGCTCTCTCATAGGTGCGTACTGGATCTATAATCCTCTGTGGCTGTCTATGGATACTGCCATCTCTATCTGAATCCAAACTACGAGCTCTGTTCAATGACAAATTCTGAACATTCGTGCTGAGTTGTTGAAGAATAGTTGCAACCTGCTCTTGCCCTGCAACCATGCCTCTAAGCACGTCTTTGGCTTCTCTGTCCTCATCCTCCCAATTATTTCTGTGAGAACTTTCTCCAGCCCTGTTTGCCATATTGTCCCAATCTAATTCCTCCTCCTGATCTGCAAACGGAAATGGTGGAAAAGGATTCTGGTCGCCTCTTTGATTTCTAGGACCACCTCTGAAATAGGACTTGCCAAAACCCTCTCTGTTTGACTTCATAAATTCTCAAACCCCACAAGCTGGCAGGATGTGAGCTCTGATACCATTGTGATGAGCCCTGCTGGCTCTCAGCTCAAAACCCTCTATTCTTAAGTCTTTAAATGTGTTTTTAGAGTTTTTTAGAGAAATCTTATTAGACAGAAGAGAAGGGGCGCAGCATAATTTTGCTCATAAAAGATGAATTTAAACTTATTTCTTCAAAATGAAAGTACAGAATGTATTATTTAACACCAACAGATAGATTAAGAATGATAAACATACCAAGAAGGCTCCAGATTATTTTAAATAAAGAACTGGCCAGATCTACAGCTGGAAATGGTGAAAACAGGCATAAATGCACGCCAAGACTCCAGACAAGGCTTCTCTAGCTCAGAAATTGGTCACAACCCTCTGAAATCACTAGCCGCCAATGTTAGATGCCAAAGCCCTCTCAAAAGGAAGGCGTTTTTATTAATTACTTCACACGCCTTTCTCAAGGCACAAAAACCAATGCAATCCGTACGGCCATGAAAGGAAGCATTAGAATCTCTGAAAGAAAGTCTCTGAAGCTGTGGAAAGGGCGCCACCAGTAGAAACCCTCTAGAATGTGCAAAAGACAAACAACTGCATATAAAATCCCTCTGTCTGCAACTGTAGAACTTCTGTGTGAAGCCCTCAACTGTACTGATTCAGCTGATCTTTCACAGCCTCAAGAGTACTCAACACTGAAGAGTTTCCGTTCTCCAATGGACACAATGATCAAACCCTGGTCACAGGATATTGCTCAGAAGGAAAAATGCACAAGGCAAATCGAAATAGTCAAGAAGTGAGTTTCTTTTGCCAGGAAATGCCTTTATACCAAATGGCACGCATTTCAAGAATAGTACGGCCTTTCTCATCATTAAAATATTTTAATATTTTAATAGAATCCTTTTTCAATAGTTTGAGCGCACCTTTTAATATTTTAAGTTATTAAAATATTAAAGTCTCCCTTTTGACATTTAAGTGATATAAAAATATAATTAAAGTCAATGTGACTTTAATTAAAAAGGCGTTTAAGTTAATAAATTAACTTAATCACTTAAAATCCCGTAATATGCTCAAAACTCAGGATAATCTCGTGCCGTCAGAAGCTGTGAACTCCTGGAATGCAAACGCTCACTGTGATCCAAGCACTGTCCACTGAAAACACGAACAATCAAACTCTCAAAAACATCATTGACCCTCTCTAATACTCGGCTATACAAGAAGGGTCCAATAAAGGGAGCTAACACAACGTTCCCGAGGCTGTCTAGCGAGGGACATCCTGCGTGTTGTTATAATACCAAAAATTAATGCATGCCATTCTTGCCTCATGATAATAGTTACAAGACTCAGACTTGGTAGGTTGATTTTTGACTTGGACTTGGTTTTAGCACTCAGACTTGACAAATAGAAAACAACCATGAAATATAGAGATTTTTAAGGATTTAAAACTTCTATTATGCACCCTTCATAAATGACTTTAAAGACAATAAACTAATCAAATAGAAGCTACACAAGCATACCGTGATCAAATGAGTACAAAAAAGGATTTGAGTGGAATGAAACAACATTTTTAAATATATAAATATTGTTTATTGTTTTAGGTATACAACAAGGTCTATTTTATTACCACATCCTTTAAGTAAAACAAAGTGGGAGAAGTGAACATGAAAATGTGTGGGCTATGAGCTATGAGAGATGAAATGTTGGATATGGGAAAGAAAAGAAATAATGATTTGTATCCAAAAAATTGCTAGTTGAAAGTGATTATCATGGCCGTTAACTAGTCAATAATGTGGGGAAACTGAAATGTTGTGTGTTGGGATAAAATGAATTTGTTGTAAAGGACACATGTGAAAGAACAAGTATGCAAGGGTTGGACAACAAGAATATAAATATCGAAACTCACATACCAAAGTTCACAGAGGAAGTAGCATTAAACTTTTGGTATATTCTTTGCTTGTTGATCAACTCCTCTTCATCCTTCTTTGTCTTTGTTATAGATTTCTTTTGCACAACCACTTTTGACATAGCAACCAAGCTAAGTATACCCACTTAATATTCTTTGTGTCCAGTGTGTGTATGACTTTTGTTTTGTTTCATTTTCCCAAACTTGTCTTGCAGATGTCATACATCTCATTTAAAGACCAGGCCTTTTTCTATTTTTTGTAAGAGTTCTACTTGAGTCCATGAAAGATAGATCCAATTGAGCATTTCATTGACTAGGTTTTTTTTGCTTTGTTTTTCTGTTTTTCGTTGACACAGCTAAGTCTATGCAATGGGACTTGACAAGTTTGGCATACTCAGGGAGTCTAACCAAACTCACTACATACTTGGTTCTTGATTTTCAGTCTCATTTTGATTGGTTCACCTTGGGACTTACCAAGTTTGGGCAAGTTTGAGTAAGTCTTATAACACTACTCACGATCCTTCATCCATGCAATACCTTTGAGTGAAGGTTTTGCACTAAGAATATTACAAGGAACAAAGAATCCATGGGATTGTGTTTGACTTGAACTATCTTTAGTGGATGTGAGCTTGTATTTGTGTTCCAAGACAAGACTCCACCACATCAGTTTTTGAGTCAAGAGGGAATTCATCATAGCTGCAATTGCTTCAGTTGTTTTCTTTCTTTCTAATTTCTTCTCTTGATACATATCAAGAACAGCCTTTAGCTCTTCTGTAATCTTTGGTTCCAGTGAATTATGAAATTGCACATTTCTTCCATGCATTTGTGCAAGGTGATATATGAGACAAATGATGCCTCCTCTCTTCCCCAAGCCGCAAAAATTATACACCACCATTCTTGCCTTTGTACCCAATCTGCCATGCCTCCAAGTAGGGTCCTTGGGCTTGCCACTACCATGGTTAGTTGTGGATGCCATCCCTATTTGCAAAGTTGGAATCTCTAGCTCTAAAAGAAGTTAGAAAATGAAAAAGTAAAAAAAAAAACATGAAATATTGAAATCCTAGAAGTGTTAGAACACAACAAAATGTAAGAAAAATAGAGAAAACCAAAATATAAAAACAAGAAAATAGTGACATGTCTTTCAAATCCATTCATTTAAATCTGCTGAATCAGTTGAAGATTACATGAAACAAGTTAAATTCACCTAACAACTTATTGAATGAAATCAAGGAGTCAAGGGCACTACAACATAAATCATATATGCATAAAAACAATGTTTTGGCTGTTTTCATGTAATGTCCCCTTTTTGGGGGTATACCTGATTTTGTCCAAAAATAACAATTCCAATAAATGCAATTCAATTACCAATAGAATTCTATACAATTACATATTGCAATACAATTTAGAGAAAATCTTAATTAATTAATATCAAAGCATTAATGTCAAGGATCTATGATCATATACAAATAATCTCTATTGAAATCAAAATATCCTAAATTCATTCGTATCTATTTCATAGCTTATTTCCAATAGCCAACCACATTAGGAATCTGATGGAGAAGCTTGATAGGACGCCGGGAGACTGTCCTCAACCAAGCCCAAAGGCACAGAATGAGCCTCCAAGTCATTCAGTCCCTTGGCCCACAAGTATGGCAGGACCTCCAGTCCATCCATCTTGGGGTTGGCATACTTGATGAGGGAACTGGTACTGCTGCATCTTCCTATCAAACATTTCACATTGATTCCAAATATGATTGTGGATGGAATCTTATTATATTAATTGTAATTCAAATATCATTTTATTATGCCATTATAATATATATATATATATATATATATATATAATTATATTTAAACCTACTTCCCAATAATATCCTTTCTAAAAATAATATTTATTCCAATAGATCTCTTATAATTTCCAATTCTTATTTCTCTTTTATCCAATCTACTTGATTCATCCCCGTCCCCACTCATTTGTTCTCTCTTTTTATATCCTCCTATTTTGGAGGGAGTCATGCCTCTTCATAAAACACATTGCCCTTAGCAAAAGTTACACTTTTTCAAGCTGGGCACTGCCTTAACTACTCTTAGTCGGCCCTCCCCTCTTAAATAATCTGAGTCGGCCTCTTTCATTTAATTGCTGGTAATTAATTCCCTATTTCCTGAGTCGGCCTTTTTTATTCAGTCATTGGTGGTTAAATTCTTAATCTTGGTCGGCCCCTTTGCAAATGCTATTATTATTATCTATTTTATTTATTTATTAACATTTCAACACCTAAGTTTCTTCGTAAATTAGTGCTGTGATCTGAACATGGCGGGGGCATGACATTTCAGGCTGTAGACTGTTTCTTTGTGCTGCAAGGTATGTTTACTCCCGGTACTTGCAAGAAATCTTAAATTCTCGTTCAAAACTCACTGGCGAGTAACTTGCCAGCTCTGTCCAGCTCATGGAGTCACAAGTAACTCAAGAATTTTGAATCTATTTACCAGACAGTGGGGAGAGAATAGATCTTTTCCTTGTAATTTGGCATGAAATTTTATATTCCATATTGCCGTCCTCTACGTGAGGCTCTTATATAGGTCTGCTATTGCTTCACATTGTCCAGTGACAATAATATTAGTTATCTAAAATTAGTTGACTGTGGGCCCCATTTGGAAGGATCACATCATTCTTGCATGTTTATTTGTGGGCCACCACAAACAAATGGCATGTTGATGTTCTCGTGACAGTCATAGGGGCTGAATTAGAAACACCATTTCTATGCCACATTTAGGTTCATCTACCAAAAAGGCTGTGTAGTAGGTACTCCATTGTCTAATTTAAATTTAACCAAGTTCCACTTAATTGATTACTGAATTGGCTCCAAATGAAGTTGACTCTTTCCAAGTGGTTCACGAGTGAAGATATTGGCTTTCCTAGTCTTTATGGGTAGATGGACTCTCAAATGTGATTTCCCTTATGTAACTTGTTTTGTTGTTGTTGGTATAATATGAGATGCTTGATTTCAATAAAAAGGCTGTTGTACATGTGCTATTTGGCAAAACTGTCGTCATCTTTATGTTAATATGGTTTTTCCCCCTGTGTGGATGATGTGGAAAACTGCGCCTGCAGGCTTATGATATGCCACCATATTTGTATGCATCAGTGCACGTGCCACCATATTTGTATGATCATAAAAGTAGTTTCATCAAAACAATTTCTGCTATAAAAGGTGTCATGGCATGATCTAGTTACTTGCAATTTTTGAGCATTTCTGGCTTATCAGAACTATTTATTTTGGTTAATCCTACTTGTTTACAATGTTTAGTAAAGTAGCCTGTGCTTGTATTTCTATGATTGCAGGTACACAGCGATTGCCTCGCTTGGTTGGACTTCAGAAAGCAATTGACATGCTACTGGTAAGTGTAATTTTCTGTTCTTTCAAAGATTTCCATCTTGCTTATTAAGAGCTTAATTGATGGTAACTAATGCATCATTTGTTTGTACTGAACAGGCATCAAAAACATTGAATTCTGAAGAGGCAAATAAAGTTGGACTTGTTGATGGTATTGTGACTTCTGAAGAACTCCTTGATGCAGCTCGGAAGTGGGCATTAGATATTTATGAAGGTCGACGTCCTTGGCATCGATCTCTCCACAGGGAAGACAGGCTAGGATCAATACCAGAGGCATTAAATATTTTGAGGAATGCCAGAACTAAAGCAAAACAGATGTATTCTAATGTTGCATACCCCTTCACATTGTTGGATGTGATGGAGGATGGAATAGTTAATGGTTCTGTGCAAGCAGTTCAAAAGGTTCAAACAGATCATCCTTATAAACTTAGAGTGCAGCTTCGCTTTTATAGATTGTGTAGAGATATCTAGTCTAACAATCTTGGTAGAGTCATAGAAATTGATCATTGAAGAAATGACTTATTACACAGTTGAAAATCCTACAATAATATAATACCTATTCTTGCTAGAGTCAAACTGTAGTATGTCACGGTTTGTGATTTGGAAATTGCATGTTTGTGTCGTATGTGATGCAAGAGTTAAGAAGCATCTGATTGAAACAAATTAAGTTTAACCTAGCTATGTGAATAAAGAGATGCAAGATATAAAGCAGGTACAAAGTACTGAATTGTTCAGTAAGCTCAAAAATACATGATATAAGATGATACAAATACTGATATGGCACAGACATAAATCCATAATGTTAGGGTAACCCGGTAAACCCCTGTCAGGTGAATAATTAAATTCCAGACTAAAGTTAAGTTTCACATCAAACCTTAATTGGAGACCCTTAGAGGCCCAATATGGGTCACTGAAGGTGTCCAAGTGGCTCTGAGGCAAGATTATCAATTTATCACAACATTAATAGCTGTGATAGTGATAATAAGTCTGAACTAACTCTCTTGCAAGTTAGTTTAATATATGAATGATCTTGCTGGAGAAATAATAGGAAAAGCACTATTTGAACTCAAAAATTTCTCCATAGCCACGATAATTCTTTACAGTTAATGCCAACTTTATGGATATGTTTTAATAATAGTTTTATTTTGCAGGAAGGAAAAGCATGCCAAGATTTGATCAAAACTCCCGAGGCAAAAGCACTCATGCATGTTTTCTTTGCTCAACGCTCTTCTTCTAAGGTAGGTTGCAATTTCCAGGAGTTGATTGTTCTTTAATTTTAAATAAAATATATATCCTTTTTGCATTAAGTGAAATTTTTGTTAGCAGATCCCAGGAATTACAGATCAAGGATTGATCCCCCGCCCTATTCAAAAGGCAGCTGTAATTGGAGGTGCTCTTATGGGATCAGGGATAGCAACTGCTTTGGCTTTGAGTAATATTCTTGTTCTTGTCAAGGAGATTGATACAAAGCAATTAGATGCTGCAATCCAGAGAATACATGGTTAGTATAATTTGGTCTGAATTTACACATTATTTTTATTATTAAACTCATATTTGCTTTTTCCTTCAGCTGACAGACTAAGAAGAAATTTAACTTTAAAATTGTATTAATATTTCTAGTGTATTTTTTTCATATTTGAGCGGAAGTTTACATTTTCTAGAGATACATATTGACCTTCTAGCAGTGATGCAATGCAACTTTTTTTTTTTTTTTTTAATCCATAAGTTGAGGGTTGGTCGTCACTCATTAATAAAAACTAAAAGAGCTCAAATATGTTGCAAAATACCAAAAGATTTGATCAAGTTAAACCAGCAGGAAAGACCAGTTTGGTCCCAAACTAGTGTACAATTAAATCCATGATTGAAAGTTGAAACAAAACACTACCAGACTGCAGAACATCATTAAACTAAAATCCCAAAACTATCCTGCACTCTACATGCAGACAACCCCATTTATTTATGGGATCTAAGAACCATGTGAGAGAAAGCCTTCTTACTCGCAGAAGATTTCTTGGATGAAAATGGTCCAGTCCTCCAAAATAGAGGATCTGCTACTAGGATCTGAATTCCTTGTACTAAATATTGGGAGATCCACCAACCAAGAGAACCAAAGTCCGTCTAGCTGCCAAGGGAGCTAGGTAAGGGGCCAAATCTTGTCCTACGTAGAAGAAACATGCATTAAAGGACAAGAAGATCTATTAGAAGAGACCATTGAAGTATTCATCCCTTGGATCTTCAAAATCTCACCAAGGGAAGCATGAGAAGCTTCAATAGGGAAACTATGGGTAGCCAAAATCAGCTGGTATCATGATTCAACAACTTTCTACCAAGAGGCTTGACCAAGACTCTTATTTTTAGATTGTGAACAATCCTCTACTAAATGCCCTAGGCTAAAATAGGCTTTGCATCTAAAGTTAACTTCTCATAATCCAAATTTTGCTTCCGAACACGATTCTTAACTTTAAGCTAAATCTCCTTAGGGAGACCCTAGATATGTCCATTTTAACATGCATCTGAGCAAAGGTGGGATGGGATTGAGAAGTCATTTAGGGGGAAATAGGTATAAGTTTACCCAAGGCATTACCAATTGCCATTAAGCTAGGGGAGAGCCAAAACTATAAGGAGGTTTGGAAGCCTAGTCTAGGCCATCACAAAAAAGAATGTTTTCGTAAAGGGATTAAACTCAAGATACCAAGGCTTCTTACAAAGAGAAGCGCTGACCCAAAACTAGGGGCCAGCCTTTAAGAAGAAGCTCTTTGTAATGTCCCCTTTTCCTAGGCAGTCATCAGTTGTTGAGGTTAGTCTATCACTTGGTTCCCGTGGACTGATAGGATGGTTAGATGTCCCCTCTGAGGGCGTTTGTGATTGGTCAGTCAACCATTTGTGCTCAATTGGTGTTTCCCAGCTCAGTGTTACTAGGGTTATTGCTGTGTACCTTTCGGAGCATGATTTGGACACTTTGTCCATACTTACTGTTTTTAATAAGTCACAAGGTGGTCAGCATCCTGGTTAGTTGGCGGTATTTCCATATCAAGAAAGTTGGTGGATTCTCACCATGGATTTATCTTAGCATTTATCATGGTCTTGTGTATTAAGTTTAAATAATATTAATAATAAAAGTTAAATTAATATATTTAACTTTATGCATTATTTATATTTGTTAATGACTTTATTATAAAGGTGATATAAGGGGTTTTTTTAAAAGATTATTTTATTTCATAAAAGTTGGCGCCAACTTAAAGGAGATATAAGGCGGGAAATAAATAAAATAAAATAATTTTAAATTGCCAACTTGGGTGTGGGAATTGGAGGGTGATATAAAAGCCATTTTGTGAGCTCATTTAGACATTCATGTTTTGGAGAAATTTGGAGAAGGTTTTGTTGTTTGGACTAGAAAGTCTTGGCTTCTTGAGGATGAAAATCCTCATGAGGAACAATATGCTACAGGAGTGAAAGATCTTCCAAGATTGCTTGCTGATAACTCCATTCAGGGGGTATGCATTGTACGTTCATGATTACAGGAAAAGCTTCAAAATTTAGGGTTCAAAGGGTTCATCAGGAAATCTGAAAATATATTGATCATCCTTTCCAAGGTAAGGTTTTTATAGAGGGTTTGATCTTTTTCAAAGTTATGATTATTATAGGGATAGTTTGGCATTGTTTCCAAAGGTTGACTACCAGGGGATATCTATTTTTAATAGTTGCAGCTATTCATTTATTTATACCTGATCATTTCTCCAGCCGTACCTTTTGGTGGGAAGTTGGTTAATAAACATTATTCACACAACTGGAGATATATTACTCTACCGTGGGAAAAAAGGAGGTGACTTGGAGGGCAACATGGGAGTTTGAAGGTCAAATAGTCAAAGGAGGATGGTTGGCTAGAACATATCCTAAACCTTTAAATACTTGTCGCCACTATCATTCAAGTGGTCTTTAAATTAATCACAGGTATAAGGGAGTCACAGCTTTATTTGAAAGATGCCGTACACATTGTGGCTTCCTTAAGGTGCCGTGGATCATGAGATTGGTCGAAGGGAACCGCCACCCCATTTCTAAAGGAATTGCTACTATTTGGGCCACTGTATCTCTTCTAAAGTCTTCCATACCATGTGTTGAGGCTGCCATATCATTCATGGGAGATGCCAGTAATATTAAGCAGGGATTGATGCTATACATGTTTGCTGGAGCTGTGTGAGAATCATGGAAGCATCCTCCAGGTTAGAATATTTTAATTATTATTCTACTGTACCTGCAATGAAGGTTCAAAGCCATTTTTGAGTGTAATTTGGTACCATCTGAAAATACATTAATATAGCAACAGGTGTGCTCAGTTGTAATGTTTCATTTTAAAATTCATGGCTTTGTATGTTACAATGTAAGGATGCATGTTTGCAATCTGTTTCCAAAACATTTATGTTAGCATGCTAAATGTTTGACAAAATGTCATATATGTGAAACTGAAAAAATTGGGAAAGATTTTTTCCAACTGGGGTGGGACATTACACTCTTGATCTTCCTTTGAACCACATACAACCATAAACAATCCCTGAGCACTTGGGTAAATGACTAAATCTTTAGAGAGGAAGGGTTTCTAAGTCGTCAAAATCTAAGCATGGAGATCTCCAAGACTTGGCCAAAACTTGCAGAACTTACAAATTGGTTCTATTTCGGATTAATGCTCGTCCTCTAAAGCTTCTGGCCCATTTCTAGAATGGGAATCTTTTGTGACTCTTTACCAAATATTGACCAAACTAGGGGCCAGCCTTAAGAAGAAGCTCTTGATCCACCTTTGAACCACATACAACCATAAGAAATCCCTGAGCACTTGGGTAAATGACAATCTTAAGGGTTTTTGAGTCTTTGAAATCTAAGCATGGAGATTGCCAAGACTTGCCCAAAACCTGTAGAACTTACAAATTAGTTCTTTTTCAGAATAATGCTTGTCCTCCTCTAAAGCTTCCACCCCCTTTTCTAGAATGGGAATCTTTTTTGACTTCTTCATCAAATATTGATCCCTAGACCCAGAGTGCAGTTTTTGAGTGTTGAAAACTTATACATGAGTGGCAATTGAGAAAGTTGTATTTTAACATCAATATTATCACCTAACTTGAACACAACAGAGGGAGGATTAGAAGCTGACATGGTAGATCCAAGTCTAACCAAATCTACCACTGAGGCAGACTTCAAATATATCCCACCATTGGGGAAAGCACCAAATTGAAATTTAGCATCACTTGTAGCCATGAGGGCATTGGCTATGGGGTAAAGCATAGAGGGAGGAAATAGAAAAGGACAAACACCACCAATTCTAGCTCCTCCAGCAATTGGAACAACATGAACAAATAGATGAAGAGGGAGTGCACACATGTGCATATCAGCCATGGCAAGCCACCTAGAAGAGAGAAACAAAGACAAAATTTGCTTTGCAATATGCAAAGAAGAGTCAACATATTGGCCAGGATTAAGCATCTGGAGCACACTGCTGGAAGCAGAAGTGTATACATATTAGAACATCTAAGGGGAAAGTCAATTTCTTAAGAGATGTTGAATTCTATGATATTTGAAAAGAATGTGTGAATAGACCAATCATTATCCTTGTGCAATTTGTTATACCTCTAGATGGAAGCAAAATTTCCAAATAAAAGCTTTTGTTTTGTTTAGGGTATCTAATGATCTCTTTTTTATCTGTCTAAATCTTAAGAGAGCTGTGCACTAAATTCTCATTGTTTGCCAGAAGACAACAAAACAGTGGCATGCTAAAATCGCTTAAATCTCTACAACAATAGATTTTTTTTAATGAGCGCCCACATATATCATTGAGGTACCTCTCAGTCTAGGTTACATTGAACAAGGGGTCACAAAAATCTTTTATGAAAGCCCCTGTCTCTTTAAGTATCCTTATTTGTTAGCAATTTCACATATGCAAATTATGATAACTGGCTCCAGTATGAAGTCTGGTTAACAAGATCTCCTTAGATCACAATCAGAGATCTGGAACCAGTTCTTCATGACATGATTTTTATAGTGGTATAAGAAGGTCTTCAATTTTTCTAGGCATTTTTTAAGAATTCTAAACATTATTAATTTAAAATCACATTTCCTGTAAGTGGTATGTCTTGATTCCCTTGATCATTCTCACAATACCCTTTGAACTATTTTCTTGAGGAATAACCCCAATTCACATGTTGTGTCCTTAAGTTTGGGTTTTCTATGCCAATTCAAATATTCTTGAGCAGCCTGTCATCAGAGAAGTAGCATAATGTGAAGGGATTTAGACAGGGATCCTCAAAAATGGCATGGATTCATTTGCCTTTCCCCATTGCAGAGATATTTAATGAGCGTTGTTCTTTTGGGGATTACCTCTTGGCAATAACATACTGTCCATTCCTTTCACAAGTCGGGGGATAGCTTGACTCAAATAAATTCAAGACTATTATGTTTGAGGTTACATTTGCCATAGTTTATGCAGCAGCAGTTTTGGATATGAAGATATATATATATATATATTACTTGGAGAGCAGTAATATTAAAGTGATGGAGCATGCATGCTTTTGGAGAAATTTCCAATATGTTGACTGCATACTTGCAAGTTGCAACCTTTTTACTCTTCAGTATATCACTAAAGACACTCATTAGTGGTCTTATAAGGGCTTTTGTTGTTTTGTAGAACTTAAGAAGGCCTTTAATACTTCTCCAAGTCATCTTCATTTTTAGAAGACATGCGATCTTGGTATTTCATGTTTTTTCATTAGTGAGATCATGAGGCTAGAGATATATGTTTGTTTGACTATTTCAAACTTTGTATGGCTTCTAATTCTATAAGAGTTCCATTGGTTCAAGTAATAGTGCACTCTCACATGATTCTTTTCTGTATTTAAATAGACGAGGTTGAAGGATTTCTGTACCAACATACTCATTTTGACCATGGGCATATGATACATGATGTTTGCATTTCTCTATTTCATATTGTTAATGATGCGGTCATCTCTTATTCTCTCGACATTTCACAAAGGTAACTTGATGCTCTTTTTTGTTTTTGTAAGCATACCTAGCTTGTGTTCCAATTATTAAAACAAAAGTTATGGTCTTGAACGCCTCTAGGGATCTGCTTTTCAGATTGATGTTACTCTACAAAGGTGAGAATATGGAGATCATGACAACTTATTCTTGGATGTCTAGTTTATTAGATTGTCTTTTATCATCAAGCCTGCATTTCCTCTGGATCTTTGTAAGGGATGCCTCACTCTTTGTCTTAGAGTGCCAATGCTCTTAGATACAATTTCAAGATATCCCTTAAGAAATACAACTTTTGAACACAGTCCATAAACTTAGTTCTTTATTGATCAAGGAATTGGGGCCCCACTTTGCGATATATTAATTGGGCATGTATTGCAAAGCTTTAGATTATAATTCTACTTGAATGGTTTGTTGCAAATAGATGGTCCTCTTGTAATTCACCAAGTTGAGTATGCCACTCAATGCTTTTGTCTTGAGAGCATCTTCAACATTAATTTCTATTGCATAGTCTTTCATAGATTCAAATCCCAACGAAATTCTGCCTTAGGTTTGTCAAATACCTATATTTGGCACTTTGGTAAGAGAAGATTGCCTCTTTGGGTCCCTCAAGGTGCTGACGTTGTTGGTATTCCAAGACTGCTTCACTCTAGAGTTCAATACATGTATTTATTGACTTCCTCCAATTAGATACTTTTTCTCTAAGTTACCAATTCGTTTTTGGATTCGGGTACAGGTACGTGAATCCAGTACAGGATTCGGTCAAATTTTTTTTTGGGGTTGGGTACGGTTTGGGTACGTCAATACAAAAAGCATATAAAAATCATAAATATATACATATTTGCAGCAGTAATTAAGTTCAGAATACACCACCATATTAATAGTCAAATAACATAGCAAAAATACATCACCACTTTCATAGTCAAATATTAAAATATTAGTGATACTCGAATGTCATGATATTAAAGTTCAGACATAAAAATGTCAAGTGTTTACAATCAGCCATTATTGATCATTGATCAATCTTAATCACATGGGTCATCAAAAAGAGCATCATCAGCATCATTAGATGCTATATCATATTAACCTATCTTCACTTGAGAAGCAACTCTTGTTTATCCATATTGTCCCATGCAGAAACTGTATCCATATATATTTAATGTTGGTGATTTGCTGCCTAGTCTCACTTAGGGTTTCACCCTAAATACAAACTGCTTTTCTATTCTATAGAATATTATTTATATACTCTTGTGTTGCTTTCAACATTCTAGAATAAACTTTTGATTCTCATTGATGTATATCGGCAGTAATGGATGGACAGTAGTATGAAAATTTGCTTGAAAGGAACCTCCATGTTAAGGATTTAATATGTTCGTTCTTTTTAGATTGAGGTTGAGGGATCTGTCATTTTCAGACCAATATAAACAGCTCGCTGCATGATGAAAAAATATACCATGTTGCCAATTTTTGCACAGATGGGGAAAAATGTCAAGCTTTCAGGTCCTTATGAGGCAAAGATTAGGGTTGGAATGAATATTTAATTATTTAGAAGTCAACTTTTAGTCAAAAAAATAATAAAAAAATGCAAAAAAAGGCACTTTTTCCGCGGCCTGGGCGTTTTGACGTCTGGATTTGAGTCGGATTCACTTCAGATTCGGCTGGGAGAATCCTGGACAAATCCATAGTGGCGTTTCAAATCCATGGCGAATCCACAGTCCAATTTTTGTACTCTGTCCAAATTTGAATCGTACTGAATCCGAATTTCGAATCCGGTACGAATCATATCGTATCCAGAGGCTGGGAGCGATGAATCGGTAACATAGCTTTTTCTGATTAGATATTTCTATACATCCTCTTCTTGATTACATTTATTTCAAACATATCTTTGACCTACCTTTCAATTCCACAGGACACAACCACAAGGGCCAGTATAGCTGTCTTCTAAGTATGTTGTTAAAAAGGTTTCATCCATATTTCTATTAGTGTTTTAATTTGTCCCTTTTAGGACAACACAAAATGGAACATCATGTAAGGATGATCCTTTCTTTGAATTAAAAGGGAAAGCTCCCTTGTAACTTAAAACAAAACTAAACCTTGCGCTCTTAGTATTTTATTATGACATCAGTCTAACTCCTTTTACCATGTGCTATCACCTTGCACACATCAGGATTTTGGTGATCAAAAGGTGTTAAGGTTGCATGCTTGTCACATTATGAAAGTGAAACATTGGAAAAATATTGTCGAGGATATTAGAAAAGCTCCTTCTCCTTTCATTGGCCTTTCCTTCCCTGTCCATGAGTCTTGATGATGAGACTATTTTTGCCTTTCCTTCCTTGACTAAGTTTTCATCTTCACTTTGCCTGATATGATGGAAAGCTCCTTCCCCTTTTATTGGCCTTTCCTTCCTTGTCCATGTGTCTTGATGATCATTTTCATACCTAAGACTATTGTTTCCTTTCCTTCTTTGCCCAAATTTTCATTTTCACCTTGCTTGATACAATGGAAAAATCCTCCTTTCATTGGCCTTTCCTTCCTTGTCCATGAGTCTTGATGATCATTTTCATGCCCGAGACTATCTTTGTCTTTCCTTTCTCATCTATGAGTCTTGATGATCATTTTCATGCCTGAGACTATCTTTGTCTTTCCTTCCTCATCCAAGTTTTCATCTTGAACTTGCTTGATATGATGGAAAACTCCTTTAGTTGGCCTTGTAGAAATGTGACATCTATAAGTATATGGTCATCTTTTAAGGTAATGTTTTTACTTGGTTCCAGACTTGGGTGTCTGTATTAGAACTAAATTTTATGATGAATGCAGTCAAGGTTTTGTTTTATGAATAACTTGATCTGAATTTTTGAATGTCTTAGTTTCTAGGTACTATATGGTCTTTGTATTTTTTGTATTGTAGAGAAAGTGTCTTGAAGAAAGAAAGAAAAAGAAAATATATTAATATCCACAAATGACCAAAAAGATATCAGTAGGACTAGAACATACAACAGGTACAATAGCAAAGGACTAGGGAAAAAAAGGAGGCCCTAGAGAAAAAGCAAATAAAAAAGGGGGCTAGCCAAAAGTGGACAAACCCCCGAGCAAATACAATAAAAGGAGGCAGAAGACCCTGCAAGGTAAAAACATAAGAAGATCACCTAGGTGAGCAACCAAAATCCTCAAGTGTTTGTGTTTCAAGATGTGTTGGAGGAGCCAATGGCTATGCCATTGATCATAGTGGGAGTGCCAATGCAAAGTGATTGGGGATACCTTGGGTGAATTGCCAAGCATACAACTTCTGATATGCCGCTGAAGCAACCAACTAGTCCATGGTATGAACTATGAAGGATACAAATACAAATGCAGTGGCTTCCGATAACTGTGGTTGACACTTGGGATTATCTGGGATCATAGACAAAATGAATGTTATAACTGGTGACTATCTAGTCAAATGCTAAATACCAAGGTGCGACAAATGACTGGTGCTCATGAGAAGATTTCAAAGATTTGAACTGAAAATTGACTTCTGAACAAGTATATGATGGAATTGCAATAAATAAAAATGTAATAACAATGGAAGGGAAGTTTGGTTAGGAATGTAAACTAAATCTTGAACTGCATTAATTTCGAGGATGGGAAAAGAAGAAAGAACTATCCACGAGATTGGTCACGCCAGTTATTCTACAGAGTTGTGAATTGTAGTAACATATGAAAAGAAAATTTTAAGAAACAAATAAATTTAAAAATGTTATAGTAATGGATGTTGACATACGATCCCACATCCCATACTATTCATGGGCCTTGAGACAACACTGTTAAGAAATTAATTTACTTTATAATTTTATAGATTGTCTTGCTATAAAATAACAATAACTGTGATAGGAAATAACAAATATACCAGCAATCATATCCATAAGAATACTTGATCATAAGTGATTGGAACATGGGAAAAGCTTATCTGAAGTTACTAGCCAAATTGAAGATTTCGGACTTCCTACTAAATTGACTAGCACAAAATTACAAACCAAAAAGAGGACATTTTAGCTCAACAGTATCTGGAATCATTCCCTGATAAACACAGATTGCGTTGCTACAGAAAACGATGGGCTTAAGTTTTAACACTATTGCACCTGGACTGAACAATCAATTGGAGAGGTAAAATATTCTCAAATAAGAACCAGCTTGCACAACCTGCAATATAGAATAAAAAGATCAATTATTTCTAACACCCCTTAAGATGATAAAATACATGTAATTATTTCCTTGAAGATAAAATCAAATGTGTAACCATGTGATGAAAATAAAGTTGAAGACAAACAACACACACTTATGTATTTCCCTGTTTATGAGCATATACAATCCAAATGTTAGAGACTGTCATCATAAACATTTTTGAAAATCAATATACCAGGGAAGCTGATTACATAAGATCCCCGATTTTAGATTTCAACACAATATGAATTAAGATATCACTGTACATTTTAAGTGAAACTAGACTGCCTTCTTGGTTATTTTTAGTTGTCAACTCTACATGTTTGAGTGAATGCAAATTTTCTATTTACTTTTTTATATATCACATTCTTCAACTCTACATGATCTGTGATGGTGGTTAATTAGTGGTTGTGATTTTACATGTTGGACTAGTTTGAATAACAACTGAACCTTCCCATGTTATCTAACTCTTTTCTCAAAATTTATCATTTTTACTCAAAGGAAACCTGAAGAGTCGGGCTTCAAGTGGTAAAATTACAGAGGAGAAAGCAAAGCATGCTATGACACTTGTAAAGGGTGTTCTAGACTATAACGAGTTCTACAATGTAGATATTGTAATTGAGGTATGACTTATTTTAGAGTGGAAAGAATATAAATCAAATTAAAGGCATATTTGATCTGTATGTTAATTATGTGTATTGAATAGTCTGCAATTAGTAGTCTGCATCTTCTGTTATTACTTGTTTCTGTAGCTAGTTAAGTGTACACCTTGTAGTGCAGATTTGAATTAGTAGTTTTGGTATGAATATGCAGGCAGCAACTGAAAATATACCTTTGAAGCAAAAGATATTTTATGATTTGGAGCACATATGTCCTTCTCATTGTATCTTAGCGACAAATACATCATCAATTGACCTGGAGGTAGTTGGTGCAAAAATTAAATCTCAGGATCGTTTAATTGGTGCTCATTTTTTCAGGTAATTAACAAAACTATTGTGTTTTTCTCAATTGGAT
>VDFB02321274.1:0-89382 GCA_007258455.2 Sequoia sempervirens
TTTAGAGAGCTTGGATTAATACATAAATGTCTAATTCTCTACTATTACAATAGGTAAATTATAACATTTTGATTAAGCATACATCTAAACTAGAAGTATTCATTCAGTTACTTTTCCGCATAGAGAACCAATCCATAAAAGTCACTTAAATATCAAACCTACCAATTATACCTCTAAATTATGAATCTTACTAAAGAATGTAATCCCCATTGAAATGATATGAAATGAAAGATTTGTAATAACGAGGCCAAAGCAACCTATGGGACCTAAGAGCAACACATGAACCTCTTAGGAATAGGGAAATAAAGCCTTATAAAATTTGTAATCTCCTCTCAAGATCTGTTCTTCGACAATGAATTTTGATCAAGAAGTTTGCAATTTTTCCTACCCTTTCCTCCTCAAACAAGGTGCTTAAATTGTCAAATTTCAAGGTCTCTTCCATAGGTGGTATGAATGTTGATGTACATTGATCACCCCATGACAAAGTGCCATATTGTCTCCACCACTCACCTATTGAAAAATCAACATATTCTCTTTTCCCACTCCTCTTTAGGTATCAACCATATGTCAATTTCACATCTAAGATGATGTGAACTAGTCCTTAATTGAGCTATCAACATTTTTCTTTCCACCTAATATCCACTCGTATGTAGGCTTTATCCTCATGGTTTTGTGTGGGATTAAATTCTTTGATATAATAAGCTTTTTCTTGCCCTGTCTGTTTTTCCATGTTGTTGTGCATTACACACACACCCTGCTTGAGCCGAGGACCCCTTCTTTTGGTTTTGCTTTTCGTCGGGTTGGTTTGCATTTATTTTTTCTTTTTTCCTTTGTCTATTGGTCTATTGCTCAAAGTTCCTTTAGATTTTGGATGTCTCTAGGAGGCCTAAACGATCTGCCAAAGTTTCATTAAGTTTGGGCAAGTTGAAAATTTTCTTCGCGGGTTGTCGTCGTCGCAGTCGGGATTGTCTATATCGTTTGTGTAAAGAAAGTTGATCGAGAGGATTTGTTTGTGGGATGCCATCATCATGCAGATCAAACTTAACATTTGCATATTAATGGCATCCCGGCATTCCTTAGGCCCACTTAACAACACCCTGAAGCATCCATTATTAGGTGTTTTAAAAAAATTGCATTTATTACTACATTTATTACCCATGATTCTATAAGGACCTTGTGGGAATTGCTATGCGGGAAGCTGTTTGCGGGAGGCCACCAACTTTAGGTTGTTTTGACAGTATATTTTCAAATGGCATCCGCCTCGATGGTTTTCGCACTAACACTTTCCACAAACCTTAGAAAAATGCATAAATGATAGTATCTTTAACTTTAATGCTTTCACATCCTTCATTTGAGTTCGAAGCACAGGATTTCAAGTGTTTAAATGCATGCGAATATCCCTTTGCAGGAAGCCACATGCAGATTGCCAATGTCCACAAGCCGTTTTTATGGACTATCTTTAAGCAACATCTATATGACCGGCTTCCACACGGTAACTTTTCGCAAGACCTAAAATAGTGGAAATTCACAAGTTTAATGCTTTGAAATTACTTTAATTTGATGTTCCCTCATGTAGAGTGTATTAATAATAAAAATTTGATAAGTGTGGAACAATTGCGAAAACTTCATGGCAAGAAGCCATTTGCAGATTGACAAATCCTACAAGCCATTTTTACGGCATATAGTTAACTGGCATCCGCATTGACGACTTCCGCATTGAGACTTTCAACATAACTCAAGATGAAAAATTCTACAAGTGTGATGCTCTTAAATATCTTTGATTCATATTTTCCACGTGCCTAAATGCATTTACATCAAAATAACTTAATGATTTTCTAATGCATAAATCTTAGTGCGGGATGCCATTTGCAGAATGTCATTGCACCGTCGCCATTTACGGAATGTCATTGGCACCCGCAAAATGATGGGACCCACAAATGGCTAGAATTATCTAGAAATGGGTGAATCTAATGATTCCTCTTGGACATCTGATGCATTTAATGAAGTTTTATGATGATCTAACTAATATTTTGCTTCTCCTTAATTCATTAAGGTACTTATTATGTGTTCTTTGTGCAAGATTTATGGAAAGGGTTGAGAAGATTGACAAAGTAGGGAAAGGCACTAGCAAAGAATGAGAAGGAGAAGGAAAAAATGAAATATGAATTTCACATAGTGGAGTGTACCTCTAAGATTGCGATGCATTGGGAAAAAGTAACAGACACTGATTTGGGACAAATCAATATTGATGAATTCCGACAGCAGGTCTTGGTCCAGCCTAAGAATGAAAATGCATAGAAACTAAAGAAGACTCTGGAATTTTATATGACTTCCTATATTGTTTACCTATTGGTAGGAAATTTTCCATATAAGGGGTTGAAGTGTATAGGAAATATTAGATCAAGGAAAGGAAAAACTATTGTGTATGACTGCTATCAATGGTTGTAATACAAGAATTTCAAGAACTATAAGTGGGTGAATGATGTCTTTATCATGCATATTCTTCGAACACTATCAAATGATTTCAGCAAAAGATTATCACATTGTGCTAAAGCTTTAATAAAGAACTTTGGGTACCGGTTCATCCAGTTCCCCAAGCTCACCTACTTAAGAATCGAAGCTTTCTTGGGGTTCCCATGTCAATTGCCTAGATATCCAAGTGATAGGATAATTCTGATAGAGCTCACATGAAAATTACATGATTTACATATATTATTGCAATCAAAACATCATGTAGGAGTCCCTTATCCTATCACCTTTGGTCAAGGGTTATAGTCATATCTTACTGCCCTTTGTGTAGAATATTCAAAAAAGGAGATTTCAGAATATGATCTTGTGTTGCACAGCTGAGCGAGGAAGCATAGACCCTTGGGGAAGCTAAAGAAATAGGTTGAGGACAACACTCTCACAAAGCACATATCAAGGACTTTTGGAAAACTGTGATGATGACCATGAGGTTCGTAAATGAATCTATATGAGAATGACAGCTGAAATTCATAAGGGCCTTGATTTTTTGTTGTCCCATACCAAGTGGTAGAAGATGATAATACCCTTGATGAAAAGGAATTTAATGTTGTTGCCAAGGCTCCCTTACCATAAATTGATTGGTAGAGGATGAGGTAACAAATTTGGACACATTCATGTGCACAGTGATGAAACAAATGAAAAGTGGCTAGATGATCAAGTGGCTCAATTAGGAAATAGGGTGTTGAACTAACATATGGAGAATGGGAAGAAGAAAGGGCTCTAGAAAGTGAAACAGAAAGTGGGGTTGAGGCTAGTTCATCAGGTGAAGCACTAAAATCTTTGCCATCCACTCAATCAAGAAAAAGAAAAGAAGTAGCGGAGAGACAATTGACTAAAAAATGGTTTATACTAGGAAGAGCGATTGGAAGGGCGAAGAGGCCAAAGAAGGCAAAGAAGACAAGAACCTTTATTCCTAAAATGGAGATGATAAAAGAAGATCCCTCTCCTCCCGAGGAAGATCCTAAACCACAATCACCTCCACCATCCACTGTGCCATCCATTTCCACTCCACCTCTACTTCATGTATCATCCTTGCCTACTGTGGACATCTCAGTCCACCTCACCTCTACCCCAACCACATTCGTGGTTGTGATTGACTCTTCCTCATCTACCTCATCTTCCCTGTCTTCCTCTTCGCTCCTAGCTCTGCAACCCATTTTCTCCACCTTTCCACCCACTATGTCCACTATCCCTTTGGTACCAACCACTTTGCCTGAGTCCTTGTAGCTTATTTGCAAGATATGCCTCATAGTTTGTCAGATACTTTGTTGTCTTCAGAAGCAAAGCAATTGATGTCCCAAATGACTGTTGCACTACCAACTCCTCCTCCTACTAAGCCACCCAAGATGGAAGCTATTGAGAACATATGGGAGGAAATGCAAAAGAAAGGGAAAGAATAGCTTGAGGAGATGGTCGGTATAGTTGAGGAGTCTGTGGGATTGGATACAAATGATGATTATTACAAACATGTAGATCAAGGATTGAAATTTTTTGACCTAAATGAAGAGGTTTTAGATGATGAAGGACAACAAACTCCAAAAGAGGGAGATTTCAGTGGGTTTGATGAGCACTTTAATGTGGAAGCATCCAATGAAGAACATGATAAGGAGCACAATGAAGAGGATATTCGAATACAAACCCAAGTGAAGAGGAACGTCATTCGAAAAAGGAAGAGGATGAACAAAATGAAGAGGAGCTCCAGGAAATAGATAAAGATAAAGATCAGTGTGATGAGGAAGCTCACTCAGAAAAGAGAGAAGATGATATGAGAAGGAATGAAGAAGAGGAAAATGTTGATGAAAGAAAGGTTGAATCTACTCAAGAAACAGGGGATGAGCATGATAAAGGGAAGGAAATAATACAAGAAGAGGAGCATGTTGAAGGAGAAAAGAACGTTGACGACACTCCAAAGCAGGGGGTGATGAGCCATTGAAGGATCATGAGGACACTGAACATGAATTCGACACTACATCCTCTGATCAACAAACATAAATTTGTTTGTGGTTTGAGTAGAAATTGAGAAGTAAAGATCTAGTATCATCACTACCTATTGTGGATATCTTAGTCCACCTCACCTATACCACCCCAAACACCTTTGTGGTTGTGATTGACTCTTCCTCATCTACCTCATCTTCCCCATCTTCCTCTTTTCTCCTGGCTCCACAACCCATTTTCTCCACCTTTCCACCCACTATTTCCATTGTCCCTTTGGTACCAACCACTTTGCCTGAGTCCTTTGTAGCTTATTTGCAAAAAATGCCTTAGAGTTTTTTGGAGACTTTGTTGTCTTCAAAAGCAAAGCAATTGATGTCCCAACTGACTGTTGCACTACCAAATCCTCCTCCTCCTACTGAGCCACCCAAGATGGAAGCTACTAAGAAGATATGGGAGGAAATGCAAAAGAAAGGGAAAGAATAGCTTGAGGAGACCGTTAGTGTAGTTGAGGAGTCTGTGGGATTAGATACAGATGATGATTATTACAAACATGTAGATCAAGGATTGAAAATTGTTGACCTAGATGAAGAGGTTTTAGATGATGAAGGAAAAAAAACTTCAAAAGAGGGAGACCTCAGTGGGTTTGATGAGAACTTTAAAGTGGAAGCATCCGATGAAGAACATGATAAGGATCACAATGAAGAGGATATTCAGGATACAAACCCAAGTGAGGAGGAACGTCATTCGAAAAAGGAAGAGGATGAACAAAATGAAGAGGAGCTCCAGGAAACAGATAAAGATAAAGATCAGCGTGATGAGGAAGCTCACTCATAAAAGAGAGAAGATGATATGAGAAAGAATGAATAAGAGGAAAATACTGATGAAAGAAAGGTTGAATCGAGGCCCTTCCCTGCTATTATAATAAAAAACATTCCCCATATAACCACCCAAAAATTAATTAAAATAATTAAAATATTTCTTTTATTCCTCACCAATCATCTCATAACTATCTCCCAAAAATCAATTTCAAATTAAACAACTCTCAATTACTCTCTTCCCTCAATCTCTCAATTACCCAACCAACTTGATCCAAGCCATCCATCTTTCATCAAATCTCTATTATTGATCTCCCTCCTCAAAAACCTATAAATCCACCATCCATGAACCATTTTGATATCCTAATTCCATGTATCATTATGCTATATTTTTAATAATCAATCACCCTCATTACAATGCCATGTTGTTGGTTCAAGAAACCAAATTCATCATTTTGAGTAAACCCACCATCATGGTGCAAGAAATATCAATTGGGTAAAATGCATTATTTTTATTCATTATTTGTTGATTTTTACGCTTAAATAGAGGTTGCATTAAATATTGAATAGGATTTCAATTTTTATTGTTTGAATCTCGTTTTGTTCACATTTTTATGTAGAGTACTAATTTATTTATTGTAATCTCTTTCCAAGAAGTAATAAGCACATAAATTTTTAAATATTTAGCCAATCTATAATTTGTGTTGAATCATTAGATTATTCATTGATCAAAAATTGATATCTTAGTATAAATAATAAATAAGATATCAACCATTAATTAATAAATAATCCAACAACATAAAAATAAAATTTGGATTAGCCAAACATTTTAAAATACATGCACTTATTACCTCTGGAAAATATATTATGATTGTTAAATTAGGGAGGAAATCAATGGTGGGAAATGAAGATTTATTCCTTCACATTTTTAGGGAGGAAAAAAACTCTTAAAGTTTAAGCAATGTAAGTTGATTTATTTTGACATGTAGAATTTTCTACAAAATTTATATAAAAATTGAAGGTTATTAGAACAATCATTTTATCAACTAAATACCCTTCATTAGACACTTGTAATCCATGCATGAATCATCGTGATTTATCTATTGATCACATTGGTGGGTAGTCTGATTTACTCCTCATATTATAACAACAACATCAGAAGAGACATTAAAAAGGTTTATAAAGTGAATAATTTTCACAAATTATAGACAATACCTCAAATTATCCATGTAAACATATTTTTTTAATATTAGTACATGAACTCCATGCTACCTGTATTCTTTGTAACGATCAAATTTGATGCTCAGTATGCCCTAGGTTTTAGAGGGGCCATGAGAATAAAGAAGAGAAAGGAAAGTACAAGTGTTGTACATCACAACATAATGTTGGTAAGTCATGTTTGATGGTCTTATCTTCATAGTAGAACTATGAGGTTTGTCTCTAACTTAGCCTACATTGGGGGCTAAAACACAACCCTTGAAAATCTAATTATGCATAATTTATAAGGTAAATCATATCAAAATTTAATTTCAAAGAAAAGATGGCCCCTAAAATAAGTTAGTATATAATATTAATGGTACATACTCTTTAGAATTTTTATGTAATTATAAACTTTAGGTGGTTAGGCTCCAATCAGGCATCATTTACTATGGTGAAACAATTCAATTTAAGACTTTAATAAAATACAATTTGGAAAATTTAACTAGTGTTAACTACATTTTTATCAAAATGTAGTGATTTAGTTTCCCTTATAACTTGTCATATTAGCCAAAAATGGATAACTCAATTTGAACTATTTTCCATTCAAAAAAAACATAAAAAATATCTATGCATTTGACTTGGGAAGAAGTGATAAAGTAAATGATTTTATAAAGAAATATACATGATTTATACAAGTAAATGATAGTTTGAAGGAGACCACAATAAAATACAAGAAATGTGTTGATCTTGATTGGATAAAACAATAATTTGACGTTGGAAAGTTAATCCTAGCTCATTTGAGTAAGGAAAAGTTCCCAAAAGGAACTTATAACATTAAAATGGAAAAATAATAGAACTTCTAAGATTTTGAAGAAGCTTGCAAGAAATATGTACAAGATGGAGTTTTTGGAAGGAGTAAATATCTTTGAAATCTTCAACAAATTGTCGATTTGTATCCTTATTATGAAGGAGAAACAAGTGGATGTACAATTACAACTTTATAGTTTTCAATGGAGGATTGGGTACAATAGTTGCTTGAAAAGAAAATGGATGAAGTATAGAAGCGATGATTGACTCTAGAGTAACTGAGAGTACAAGAGGGAAAGAGTACAACAAATTAAATTAGTGAAATGGAATAACAAGACACCCAAAGATGTAACATGGTTGAATAAATCTAAAGCTACTAAGCTTGGAATTTAAATTCAATAGTTCATGAAATATCCATCAACATGAACTCATCGTTCATCTTTTTTATCTGATGTGTGTGATGTAGGAGCATTTGAATCAACAAGTGACTCACATCACTAAAAACATTATAGGTTACATTTGAATAAAAAAATAACTTTCTTTAGTTTTGGTTGCTTTTGTCTGTTTGGATTTCTTCATATTTGCATATTTAGAAGATTGGTATAGGTTGCCGCTAATTAGGTGCAAGTCATTATAGATTGGATACATGTTGCTATAGATTGGGTAAAAGTTGCCTGTAGGTGTTCTCTTCAGCTACATGCCTACTTGTAACTTTGATACAAATTAGTTGCAAGTTACCTACAAGTGAGCTACATGCTACAAGAGTCTTGAAATTTTGTGCCTAAATGGTAAAAGTCTCCCAAGAATATTTTTCCAACTTCCTTTTGGCCTTTGGGTGACATTCTTCTCCTAAGATTAATTTTGGAGTGATTTTTCATTCTATACAAATATATGATAAACAATGGAATAAATACAATGTGGTTATATATGCTTTGTAGAGTTGTAATTTCACTGCTTCACTTGTTTTTGAACAATTTGAGTGCTCACAACATGACATGGATTATGGAATTTGGTGTATGTAGTTTAATATCTTCTTGAAAATTATTAAACTTCCCCAAATGGTACCAAATAGTGCCTTTTTTTGTTCTAGCAATGCTAGGTCATCAAAATACCATCTTTTGGTATGTATTCATGATCTCAACTATGAATGTTCACCTTCCTTTTATTTTGCAGTTGTTCTTATTCTTTAGGATAATATTTTTCTTGGAGAACGGTTTTTTGGTAGTAATTGGGGCATAATCTTGGGTAGCTAGATAAAATTTCTTGTTTAGTTATTGTGTGCCCAACACATGGAGCTTCTTTGACATCATGGAGTGGAAGTTTTGGTTCAAGAAAAGGAATGCACAATTGAGTGAGAGTTAACATAAAAAAGTGGAATATTTGGGGAAAAAGAGAGGTTGTGCTATAGTGGAAAGTGTGGGGAAAAAGAAAAGTAGAGACATGGGAAAATAGAGGGGGTGCAATATGATAGAGAATCATCCATATAGGAAAAGAGTAATTCATTTTGATTCATTCGCGTATTATGATGATAAGGCTCAAAGGAACATGTTTGTAAGCTAATCTAAGGTACAATTCTCAATTTAATGCAATTATTGTTCGATTTTCTTGATGTGTATAACTATTGGCAAGTATTAGATTGCTAGGTTTAGGTCATTCTTCATTGAACACCCTTACCTAAACTATATTATAAATGTCGACCACTACATTACCCTTGTTTGATATTACTTTTAGCAAAATAAATAGTTATAGTTAATAGGTAAATTCAATAAAACTTATGCTCTTAGAGTAGTTATATATAATGGATTATAAATTATATTAACAAAATATCAATTGTTATTATATTAGGATTTAACTTGTTTGATTGTACTTTTATAACTTTTGTTTTGTTAAATAGGTTGGAGAAGCCTTATAAATATGAATAAGCTTCATAAATATGCAAAGGCTTTTCTATTGATTGTTAGGGGAGATGATATAATTGTGAACTTTTATTTATTTTGTTGTAATTAATATGTAGTATTAAGAGAACTAGTTTTCACAATATATATTAGTAATTTATAAAATATTTAAAAAATATATATTAAATTTTAATGACTTTTTGGTTTAGTTTTGGAACATAATGTGGTTTGTTATGAGAGAAAACTTAGATAATATAATAAAGGTTGCAGATGCCAAACTACATATATTAGTTCATAATGTTAAAAAAATTGAGTTGTTAGAGAAAGATCAAAGGGGGTCAAAATAGAGTGAAATGATACAAAAAGTATTAGTTGTTTCACATTATTTTTGATGAGTTAAGCATCATTTATAAAGCATTGTACCCTTACACAAAAGGCCCCAAGGGCAAAGAGTTAAAGCAATAAAAAGTCCAAGGTCACAAGCTACAAATCGACCAGTAATAGTCAAGTCATTTTTTTGGTGTTAAGTTGAATAGCTTATAGAAAAACTTATCAAGGATCAAGTTTTGTTGGGTGCTTCTTACCGAGTTATATGCTTAACAACATTAAGAATGAGGCTAAGATTGCACTCCATTGTATTTGGATGAATTTAGTGGAATGCATGTCTTGGACAAATTTGACAGATCATATATATCCCTTATAAATTGAGTAGAGGATTGTGTCATTGGAAAAATTCGATGAGATGCATACCCTTTAAAAGCTAATGCTAGTATGTGGATGCATACTATCTCTTATGGAATAGGCCATGACTATGCCTAAATGAATTTGGTGAAATTCCTATCCCTTATAAGTTAGGTTTGGGGTTCATATGCATATATGCCTTATGGGATGAGGCTAAGATTATGCCCAATTGAATTTGGTGGAATACATACTACCAAAGTTGGGATGTAAATGTATACTACCTCTTCTAAGATGAAGTCATGCTTATGCCTAAATAAATTTTATGAAATGCATTCCCCTTATAAACTAAATATAACAAAATGAATATACATTGTAAAATGAGTCTAAAATTGTGCCTAAATTTTTTTACAAGAGTACATTCTCCTTTGTACCACTTTCTTATAAAGTAATGCTAAGCTTTACAAACAAATTTTAAAGTAAATATCCCTTACAAGATGAATCCAAAATTATATGAATTATAAAGTGGCACACATTTTTATACATGTAAGGTGTAGAGTCATTTTAGAGAGCTTGGATTACATAAATGTCTAATTCTCTACTATTACAATAGGTAAATTATAACATTTTGATTAAGCATACATCTAAACTAGAAGTATTCATTCAGTTACTTTGCCACAAGCATAGAGAACCAATCCATCAAAGTCACTTAAATATCAAACCTACCAATTATACCTCTAAATTATGAATCTTACTAAATAACGTAATCCCCATTGAAATGATATGAAATGAAATATTTGTAATAACGAGGCCAAAGCAACCTATGGGACCTAAGAGTAACACATGACCCTCTTAGGAATAGGGCAATAAATCCTTATAAAATTTGTAATCTCCTCTCAAGATCTGTTCTTCGATAATGAATTTTGATCAAGAAGTTTGCAATTTTTCCTACCCTTTCCTCAAACAAGGTGCTTAAATTGTCAAATTTCAAGGTGTCTTCCATAGGTGGTATGAATGTTGATGTACATTGAGCACCCCATGACAAAGTGCCATATTGTCTCCACCACTCGCCTATTGAAAAATCAACATATTCTCTTTTCCCACTCCTCTTTAGGTATCAACCATTTGTCAATTTCACATCTAAGATGATGTGAACTAGTCCTTAATTGAACTATCAACATTTTTCTTTCCACTTAAAATCTACTCTTATGTAGGATTTATCCTCATGGTTCTGTGTGGGGTTAAATTCTTTGATATAATAAGCTTTTTCTTGCCCTGTCTTTTTTTCCATGTTGTTGTGCATTACACACACACCCTGCTTGAGCCGAGGACCCCTTCTTTTGGTTTTGCTTTTCGTCGGGTTGGTTTGCATTTATTTTTTCTTTTTTCCTTTGTCTATTGGCCTATTGCTCAAAGTTCCTTTAGATTTTGGATGTCTCTAGGAGGCCTAAACGATCTGCCAAAGTTTCATTAAGTTTGGGCAAGTTGAGAAAATTTTCTTGCGGGTTGTCGTCGTGCAGAAGTCAGGATTGTCTATATCGTTTGTGTAAAAGTTGATGCGAGGATTTGTTTGTGGGATGCCATCATCCTGGCACAGTCAAACTTGGCATTTGCATGTGTGGCATCAGCATTCCTTAGGCCCGCAACACCCTCGGCATCCACGTATTAGGTTTCCACAACTAGGGTTTTCGTTCGCGTGTTTTAAAAAAATTGCATTTATTACTACATTTATTACCCATGATTCTATAAGGACCTTGTGGGAATTGCTATGCGGGAAGCTGTTTGCGGGAGGCCACCAACTTTAGGTTGTTTTGACAGTATATTTTCAAATGGCATCCGCCTCGATGGTTTTCGCACTAACACTTTCCACAAACCTTAGAAAAATGCATAAATGATAGTATCTTTAACTTTAATGCTTTCACATCCTTCATTTGAGTTCGAAGCACAGGATTTCAAGTGTTTAAATGCATGCGAATATCCCTTTGCAGGAAGCCACATGCAGATTGCCAATGTCCACAAGCCGTTTTTATGGACTATCTTTAAGCAACATCTATATGACCGGCTTCCACACGGTAACTTTTCGCAAGACCTAAAATAGTGGAAATTCACAAGTTTAATGCTTTGAAATTACTTTAATTTGATGTTCCCTCATGTAGAGTGTATTAATAATAAAAATTTGATAAGTGTGGAACAATTGCGAAAACTTCATGGCAAGAAGCCATTTGCAGATTGACAAATCCTACAAGCCATTTTTACGGCATATAGTTAACTGGCATCCGCATTGACGACTTCCGCATTGAGACTTTCAACATAACTCAAGATGAAAAATTCTACAAGTGTGATGCTCTTAAATATCTTTGATTCATATTTTCCACGTGCCTAAATGCATTTACATCAAAATAACTTAATGATTTTCTAATGCATAAATCTTAGTGCGGGATGCCATTTGCAGAATGTCATTGCACCGTCGCCATTTACGGAATGTCATTGGCACCCGCAAAATGATGGGACCCACAAATGGCTAGAATTATCTAGAAATGGGTGAATCTAATGATTCCTCTTGGACATCTGATGCATTTAATGAAGTTTTATGATGATCTAACTAATATTTTGCTTCTCCTTAATTCATTAAGGTACTTATTATGTGTTCTTTGTGCAAGATTTATGGAAAGGGTTGAGAAGATTGACAAAGTAGGGAAAGGCACTAGCAAAGAATGAGAAGGAGAAGGAAAAAATGAAATATGAATTTCACATAGTGGAGTGTACCTCTAAGATTGCGATGCATTGGGAAAAAGTAACAGACACTGATTTGGGACAAATCAATATTGATGAATTCCGACAGCAGGTCTTGGTCCAGCCTAAGAATGAAAATGCATAGAAACTAAAGAAGACTCTGGAATTTTATATGACTTCCTATATTGTTTACCTATTGGTAGGAAATTTTCCATATAAGGGGTTGAAGTGTATAGGAAATATTAGATCAAGGAAAGGAAAAACTATTGTGTATGACTGCTATCAATGGTTGTAATACAAGAATTTCAAGAACTATAAGTGGGTGAATGATGTCTTTATCATGCATATTCTTCGAACACTATCAAATGATTTCAGCAAAAGATTATCACATTGTGCTAAAGCTTTAATAAAGAACTTTGGGTACCGGTTCATCCAGTTCCCCAAGCTCACCTACTTAAGAATCAAAGCTTTCTTGGGGTTCCCATGTCAATTGCCTAGATATCCAAGTGATAGGATAATTCTGATAGAGCTCACATGAAAATTACATGATTCACATATATTATTGCAATCAAAACATCATGTAGGAGTCCCTTATCCTATCACCTTTGGTCAAGGGTTATAGTCATATCTTACTGCCCTTTGTGTAGAATATTCAAAAAAGGAGATTTCAGAATATGATCTTGTGTTGCACACTGAACGAGGAAGCATAGACCCTTGGGGGAAGCTAAAGAAATAGGTTGGTAGACAACACTCTCACAAAGCACATATCAAGGACTTTTGGAAAAACTGTGATGATGACCATGAGGTTCGTAAATGAATCTATATGAGAATGACAGTGAAATTCATAAGGACGCTTGATTTATTTGTTGTCCCATACCAAGTGGTAGAAGATGATAATACCCTTGATGAAAAGGAATTTAATGTTGTTGCCAAGGCTCCCTTACCATTAATTGATTGGTAGAGGATGAGGTAACAAATTTGGACACATTCATGTGCCTGGTGATGAAACAAATGAAAAAGTGGCTAGATGATCAAGTGGCTCAATTAGAGCAATAGGGTGTTGAACTAACATATGGAGAATGGGAAGAAGAAAGGGCTCTAGAAAGTGAAACAGAAAGTGGGGTTGAGGCTAGTTCATCAGGTGAAGCACTAAAATCTTTGCCATCCACTCAATCAAGAAAAAGAAAAGAAGTAGCGGAGAGACAATTGACTAAAAAATGGTTTATACTAGGAAGACAATGGAAGGGCGAAGACTGCCAAAGAAGGCAAAGAAGACAAGAACCTTTATTCCTAAAATGGAGATGATAAAAGAAGATCCCTCTCCTCCCGAGGAAGATCCTAAACCACAATCACCTCCACCATCCACTGTGCCATCCATTTCCACTCCACCTCTACTTCCTGTATCATCCTTGCCTACTGTGGACATCTCAGTCCACCTCACCTCTGCTACCCCAACCACATTCGTGGTTGTGATTGACTCTTCCTCATCTACCTCATCTTCCCTGTCTTCCTCTTCGCTCCTAGCTCTGCAACCCATTTTCTCCACCTTTCCACCCACTATGTCCACTATCCCTTTGGTACCAACCACTTTGCCTGAGTCCTTGTAGCTTATTTGCAAGATATGCCTCATAGTTTGTCAGATACTTTGTTGTCTTCAGAAGCAAAGCAATTGATGTCCCAAATGACTGTTGCACTACCAACTCCTCCTCCTACTGAGCCACCCAAGATGGAAGCTATTGAGAACATATGGGAGGAAATGCAAAAGAAAGGGAAAGAACAGCTTGAGGAGATGGTCGGTATAGTTGAGGAGTCTGTGGGATTGGATACAAATGATGATTATTACAAACATGTAGATCAAGGATTGAAATTTTTTGACCTAAATGAAGAGGTTTTAGATGATGAAGGACAACAAACTCCAAAAGAGGGAGATTTCAGTGGGTTTGATGAGCACTTTAATGTGGAAGCATCCAATGAAGAACATGATAAGGAGCACAATGAAGAGGATATTCGAAATACAAACCCAAGTGAAGAGGAACGTCATTCGAAAAAGGAAGAGGATGAACAAAATGAAGAGGAGCTCCAGGAAATAGATAAAGATAAAGATCAGTGTGATGAGGAAGCTCACTCAGAAAAGAGAGAAGATGATATGAGAAGGAATGAAGAAGAGGAAAATGTTGATGAAAGAAAGGTTGAATCTACTCAAGAAACAGGGGATGAGCATGATAAAGGGAAGGAAATAATACAAGAAGAGGAGCATGTTGAAGGAGAAAAGAACGTTGACGACACTCCAAAGCAGGGGGTGATGAGCCATTGAAGGATCATGAGGACACTGAACATGAATTCGACACTACATCCTCTGATCAACAAACATAAATTTGTTTGTGGTTTGAGTAGAAATTGAGAAGTAAAGATCTAGTATCATCACTACCTATTGTGGATATCTTAGTCCACCTCACCTATACCACCCCAAACACCTTTGTGGTTGTGATTGACTCTTCCTCATCTACCTCATCTTCCCCATCTTCCTCTTTTCTCCTGGCTCCACAACCCATTTTCTCCACCTTTCCACCCACTATTTCCATTGTCCCTTTGGTACCAACCACTTTGCCCGAGTCCTTTGTAGCTTATTTGCAAAATATGCCTTAGAGTTTTTTGGAGACTTTGTTGTCTTCAAAAGCAAAGCAATTGATGTCCCAACTGACTGTTGCACTACCAAATCCTCCTCCTCCTACTGAGCCACCCAAGATGGAAGCTACTAAGAAGATATGGGAGGAAATGCAAAAGAAAGGGAAAGAATAGCTTGAGGAGACCGTTAGTGTAGTTGAGGAGTCTGTGGGATTAGATACAGATGATGATTATTACAAACATGTAGATCAAGGATTGAAAATTGTTGACCTAGATGAAGAGGTTTTAGATGATGAAGGAAAAAAAACTTCAAAAGAGGGAGACCTCAGTGGGTTTGATGAGAACTTTAAAGTGGAAGCATCCGATGAAGAACATGATAAGGATCACAATGAAGAGGATATTCAGGATACAAACCCAAGTGAGGAGGAACGTCATTCGAAAAAGGAAGAGGATGAACAAAATGAAGAGGAGCTCCAGGAAACAGATAAAGATAAAGATCAGCGTGATGAGGAAGCTCACTCATAAAAGAGAGAAGATGATATGAGAAAGAATGAATAAGAGGAAAATACTGATGAAAGAAAGGTTGAATCGAGGCCCTTCCCCTATTATAATAAAAAACATTCCCCATATAACCACCCAAAAATTAATTAAAATAATTAAAATATTTCTTTTATTCCTCACCAATCATCTCATAACTATCTCCCAAAAATCAATTTCAAATTAAACAACTCTCAATTACTCTCTTCCCTCAATCTCTCAATTACCCAACCAACTTGATCCAAGCCATCCATCTTTCATCAAATCTCTATTATTGATCTCCCTCCTCAAAAACCTATAAATCCACCATCCATGAACCATTTTGATATCCTAATTCCATGTATCATTATGCTATATTTTTAATAATCAATCACCCTCATTACAATGCCATGTTGTTGGTTCAAGAAACCAAATTCATCATTTTGAGTAAACCCACCATCATGGTGCAAGAAATATCAATTGGGTAAAATGCATTATTTTTATTCATTATTTGTTGATTTTTACGCTTAAATAGAGGTTGCATTAAATATTGAATAGGATTTCAATTTTTATTGTTTGAATCTCGTTTTGTTCACATTTTTATGTAGAGTACTAATTTATTTATTGTAATCTCTTTCCAAGAAGTAATAAGCACATAAATTTTTAAATATTTAGCCAATCTATAATTTGTGTTGAATCATTAGATTATTCATTGATCAAAAATTGATATCTTAGTATAAATAATAAATAAGATATCAACCATTAATTAATAAATAATCCAACAACATAAAAATAAAATTTGGATTAGCCAAACATTTTAAAATACATGCACTTATTACCTCTGGAAAATATATTATGATTGTTAAATTAGGGAGGAAATCAATGGTGGGAAATGAAGATTTATTCCTTCACATTTTTAGGGAGGAAAAAAACTCTTAAAGTTTAAGCAATGTAAGTTGATTTATTTTGACATGTAGAATTTTCTACAAAATTTATATAAAAATTGAAGGTTATTAGAACAATCATTTTATCAACTAAATACCCTTCATTAGACACTTGTAATCCATGCATGAATCATCGTGATTTATCTATTGATCACATTGGTGGGTAGTCTGATTTACTCCTCATATTATAACAACAACATCAGAAGAGACATTAAAAAGGTTTATAAAGTGAATACTTTTCACAAATTATAGACAATACCTCAAATTATCCATGTAAACATATTTTTTTAATATTAGTACATGAACTCCATGCTACCTGTATTCTTTGTAACGATCAAATTTGATGCTCAGTATGCCCTAGGTTTTAGAGGGGCCATGAGAATAAAGAAGAGAAAGGAAAGTACAAGTGTTGTACATCACAACATAATGTTGGTAAGTCATGTTTGATGGTCTTATCTTCATAGTAGAACTATGAGGTTTGTCTCTAACTTAGCCTACATTGGGGGCTAAAACACAACCCTTGAAAATCTAATTATGCATAATTTATAAGGTAAATCATATCAAAATTTAATTTCAAAGAAAAGATGGCCCCTAAAATAAGTTAGTATATAATATTAATGGTACATACTCTTTAGAATTTTTATGTAATTATAAACTTTAGGTGGTTAGGCTCCAATCAGGCATCATTTACTATGGTGAAACAATTCAATTTAAGACTTTAATAAAATACAATTTGGAAAATTTAACTAGTGTTAACTACATTTTTATCAAAATGTAGTGATTTAGTTTCCCTTATAACTTGTCATATTAGCCAAAAATGGATAACTCAATTTGAACTATTTTCCATTCAAAAAAAACATAAAAAATATCTATGCATTTGACTTGGGAAGAAGTGATAAAGTAAATGATTTTATAAAGAAATATACATGATTTATACAAGTAAATGATAGTTTGAAGGAGACCACAATAAAATACAAGAAATGTGTTGATCTTGATTGGATAAAACAATAATTTGACGTTGGAAAGTTAATCCTAGCTCATTTGAGTAAGGAAAAGTTCCCAAAAGGAACTTATAACATTAAAATGGAAAAATAATAGAACTTCTAAGATTTTGAAGAAGCTTGCAAGAAATATGTACAAGATGGAGTTTTTGGAAGGAGTAAATATCTTTGAAATCTTCAACAAATTGTCGATTTGTATCCTTATTATGAAGGAGAAACAAGTGGATGTACAATTACAACTTTATAGTTTTCAATGGAGGATTGGGTACAATAGTTGCTTGAAAAGAAAATGGATGAAGTATAGAAGCGATGATTGACTCTAGAGTAACTGAGAGTACAAGAGGGAAAGAGTACAACAAATTAAATTAGTGAAATGGAATAACAAGACACCCAAAGATGTAACATGGTTGAATAAATCTAAAGCTACTAAGCTTGGAATTTAAATTCAATAGTTCATGAAATATCCATCAACATGAACTCATCGTTCATCTTTTTTATCTGATGTGTGTGATGTAGGAGCATTTGAATCAACAAGTGACTCACATCACTAAAAACATTATAGGTTACATTTGAATAAAAAAATAACTTTCTTTAGTTTTGGTTGCTTTTGTCTGTTTGGATTTCTTCATATTTGCATATTTAGAAGATTGGTATAGGTTGCCGCTAATTAGGTGCAAGTCATTATAGATTGGATACATGTTGCTATAGATTGGGTAAAAGTTGCCTGTAGGTGTTCTCTTCAGCTACATGCCTACTTGTAACTTTGATACAAATTAGTTGCAAGTTACCTACAAGTGAGCTACATGCTACAAGAGTCTTGAAATTTTGTGCCTAAATGGTAAAAGTCTCCCAAGAATATTTTTCCAACTTCCTTTTGGCCTTTGGGTGACATTCTTCTCCTAAGATTAATTTTGGAGTGATTTTTCATTCTATACAAATATATGATAAACAATGGAATAAATACAATGTGGTTATATATGCTTTGTAGAGTTGTAAGTTCATTGCTTCACTTGTTTTTGAGCAATTTGAGTGCTCACAACATGATGTATGGGTTATGGAATTTGGTGTATGTAGTTTAATATCTTCTTGGAAATTATTAAACTTCCCCAAATGGTACCAAATAGTGCCTTTTTTTGTTCTAGCAATGCTAGGTCATCAAAATACCATCTTTTGGTATTTATTTGTGATATCAACTATGAATGTTCACCTTCCTTTATTTTTGCAGTTGTTCTTATTCTTTAGGATAATATTTTTCTTATAGAACAGCTTTTTGGTAGTAATTGGGGCATAATCTTGGGTAGCTAGATAACATTTCTTGTTTAGTTATTGTGTGCCCAACACATGGAGCTTCTTTGACATCATGGAGTGGAAGTTATGGTTCAAGAAAAGGAATGCACAATTGAGTGAGAGTTTACATAAAAAAGTGGAATATTTGGGGAAAAAAGAGAGGTTGTGCTATAGTGGAAAGTGTGGGGAAAAAGCAGAGTAGAGACATCGGAAAATAGAGGGGGCGCAATATGATAGAGAATCATCCATATAGGAAAAGAGTAGTTCATTTTGATTCATTCACGTATTATGATGATAAGGCTCAAAGGAACATGTTTGTAAGCTAATCTAAGGTACAATTCTCAATTTAATGCAATTATTGTTTGATTTTCTTGATGTGTATAACTATTGACAAGTGTTAGATTGCTAGGTTTAGGTCATTCTTCATTGAACACCCTTACCTAAACTATATTATAAATGTCAACCACTACATTACCCTTGTTTGATATTACTTTTAGCAAAATAAATAGTTATAGTTAATAAATAAATTCAATAAAACTTATGCTCTTAGAGTAGTTATATATAATGGATTATAAATTATATTAAGAAAATATCAAATGTTATTATATGAGGATTTAACTTGTCTGATTATACTTTTATAACTTTTGTTTTGTTAAATAGGTTCGAGAAGCCTTATAAATATGAATAAGCTTCATAAATATGCAAAGGCTTTTCTATTGATTGTTGAGGGAGATGATATAATTGTGAACTTTTATTTGTTTTGTTGTAATTAATATGTAGTATTAAGAGAACTAGTTTTCACAATTTATATTAGTAATTTATAAAATATTTTTTAAAAATATATTAAATTTTAATGACTTTTTGGTTTAGTTTTGGACCATAATGTGGTTTATTATGAGAGATAACTTAGATAATATAATAAAGGTTGCAGATGCCAAACTACATATATAAGTTCATAATGTTAAAAAAAATTGAGTTGTTAGAGAAAGATCAAAGGGGGTCAAAATAGAGTGAAATGATACAAAAAGTATTAGTTGTTTCACATTATTTTTGATAAGGTAAGCATGATTTATAAAGCATTGTACCCTTACACAAAAGGCCCCAAGGGCAAAGAGTTAAAGCAATAAAAAGTCCAAGGTCACAAGCTACAAATCGACCAGTAATAGTCAAGTCATTTGTTTAGTGTTAAGTTGAATAGCTTATAGAAAAACTTATCAAGGATCAAGTTTTGTTGGGTGCTTCTTACCGAGAATGAGTCTAAGATTGCACTCCATTGTATTTGGATGAATTTAGTGGAATTCATGCCTTGGAAAAATTTGACAGATTATTTATCCCTTATAAATTGAGTAGAGAATTGAGTAGAGGATTGTGTCATTGGACAAATTGGATGAGATGCATACCCTTTAAAAGCCAACGCTAGTATGTGGATGCATACTATCTCTTATGGAATAGGCCATGACTATGCCTAAATGAATTTGGTGAAATTCCTATCCCTTATAAGTTAGGTTTGGGGTGCATATGCATATATGCCTTATGGGATGAGGCTACGATTATGCCCAATTGAATTTGGTGGAATACATACTACCAAAGTTAGGATGTAAATGTATACTACCTCTTCTAAGATGAAGTCATGCTTATGCCTAAATAAATTTTATGAAATGCATTCCCCTTATAAACTAAATATAACAAAATGAATATACATTGTAAAATGAGTCTAAAATTGTGCCTAATTTTTTTTTACAAGAGTACATGCTCCTTTGTACCACTTTCTTATAAAGTAATGCTAAGCTTTACAAACAAATTTTAAAGTAAATATCCCTTACAAGATGAATCCAAAATTATACGAATTATAAAGTGGCACACATTTTTATACATGTAAGTTGTACAGTCATTTTAGAGAGCTTGGATTAATACATAAATGTCTAATTCTCTACTATTACAATAGGTAAATTATAACATTTTGATTAAGCATACATCTAAACTAGAAGTATTCATTCAGTTACTTTTCCGCATAGAGAACCAATCCATAAAAGTCACTTAAATATCAAACCTACCAATTATACCTCTAAATTATGAATCTTACTAAAGAATGTAATCCCCATTGAAATGATATGAAATGAAAGATTTGTAATAACGAGGCCAAAGCAACCTATGGGACCTAAGAGCAACACATGAACCTCTTAGGAATAGGGAAATAAAGCCTTATAAAATTTGTAATCTCCTCTCAAGATCTGTTCTTCGACAATGAATTTTGATCAAGAAGTTTGCATTTTTTCCTACCCTTTCCTCCTCAAACAAGGTGCTTAAATTGTCAAATTTCAAGGTGTCTTCCATAGGTGGTATGAATGTTGATGTACATTGATCACCCCATGACAAAGTGCCATATTGTTTCCACCACTCACCTATTGAAAAATCAACATATTCTCTTTTCCCACTCCTCTTTAGGTATCAACCATATGTCAATTTCACATCTAAGATGATGTGAACTAGTCCTTAATTGAGCTATCAACATTTTTCTTTCCACTTAATATCCACTCGTATGTAGGCTTTATCCTCATGGTTTTGTGTGGGGTTAAATTCTTTGATATAATAAGCTTTTTCTTGCCCTGTTTGTTTTTCCATGTTGTTGTGCATTACACACACCCTGCTTGAGCTGAGGACCCCTTCTTTTGGTTTTGCTTTTCGTCGGGTTGGTTTGCATTTCTTTTTTCTTTTTTCCTTTGTCTATTGGCCTATTGCTCAAAGTTCCTTTAGATTTTGGATGTCTCTAGGAGGCCTAAACGATCTGCCAAAGTTTCATTAAGTTTGGGCAAGTTGAGAAAATTTTCTTGCGGGTTGTCGTCGTGCAGAAGTCAGGATTGTCTATATCGTTTGTGTAAAAGTTGATGCGAGGATTTGTTTGTGGGATGCCATCATCCTGGCACAGTCAAACTTGGCATTTGCACGTGTGGCATCAGCATTCCTTAGGCCCGCAACACCCTCGGCATCCACGTATTAGGTTTCCACAACTAGGGTTTTCGTTCGCGTGTTTTAAAAAAATTGCATTTATTACTACATTTATTACCCATGATTCTATAAGGACCTTGTGGGAATTGCTATGCGGGAAGCTGTTTGCGGGAGGCCACCAACTTTAGGTTGTTTTGACAGTATATTTTCAAATGGCATCCGCCTCGATGGTTTTCGCACTAACACTTTCCACAAACCTTAGAAAAATGCATAAATGATAGTATCTTTAACTTTAATGCTTTCACATCCTTCATTTGAGTTCGAAGCACAGGATTTCAAGTGTTTAAATGCATGCGAATATCCCTTTGCAGGAAGCCACATGCAGATTGCCAATGTCCACAAGCCGTTTTTATGGACTATCTTTAAGCAACATCTATATGACCGGCTTCCACACGGTAACTTTTCGCAAGACCTAAAATAGTGGAAATTCACAAGTTTAATGCTTTGAAATTACTTTAATTTGATGTTCCCTCATGTAGAGTGTATTAATAATAAAAATTTGATAAGTGTGGAACAATTGCGAAAACTTCATGGCAAGAAGCCATTTGCAGATTGACAAATCCTACAAGCCATTTTTACGGCATATAGTTAACTGGCATCCGCATTGACGACTTCCGCATTGAGACTTTCAACATAACTCAAGATGAAAAATTCTACAAGTGTGATGCTCTTAAATATCTTTGATTCATATTTTCCACGTGCCTAAATGCATTTACATCAAAATAACTTAATGATTTTCTAATGCATAAATCTTAGTGCGGGATGCCATTTGCGGAATGTCATTGCATCGTCGCCACTGCCGACAACTTCTATGTTGACGGCTTCCGGATTGATGGCACCCGCAAAATGATGGGACCCACAAATGGCTAGAATTATCTAGAAATGGGTGAATCTAATGATTCCTCTTGGACATCTGATGCATTTAATGAAGTTTTATGATGATCTAACTAATATTTTGCTTCTCCTTAATTCATTAAGGTACTTATTATGTGTTCTTTGTGCAAGATTTATGGAAAGGGTTGAGAAGATTGACAAAGTAGGGAAAGGCACTAGCAAAGAATGAGAAGGAGAAGGAAAAAATGAAATATGAATTTCACATAGTGGAGTGTACCTCTAAGATTGCGATGCATTGGGAAAAAGTAACAGACACTGATTTGGGACAAATCAATATTGATGAATTCCGACAGCAGGTCTTGGTCCAGCCTAAGAATGAAAATGCATAGAAACTAAAGAAGACTCTGGAATTTTATATGACTTCCTATATTGTTTACCTATTGGTAGGAAATTTTCCATATAAGGGGTTGAAGTGTATAGGAAATATTAGATCAAGGAAAGGAAAAACTATTGTGTATGACTGCTATCAATGGTTGTAATACAAGAATTTCAAGAACTATAAGTGGGTGAATGATGTCTTTATCATGCATATTCTTCGAACACTATCAAATGATTTCAGCAAAAGATTATCACATTGTGCTAAAGCTTTAATAAAGAACTTTGGGTACCGGTTCATCCAGTTCCCCAAGCTCACCTACTTAAGAATCAAAGCTTTCTTGGGGTTCCCATGTCAATTGCCTAGATATCCAAGTGATAGGATAATTCTGATAGAGCTCACATGAAAATTACATGATTCACATATATTATTGCAATCAAAACATCATGTAGGAGTCCCTTATCCTATCACCTTTGGTCAAGGGTTATAGTCATATCTTACTGCCCTTTGTGTAGAATATTCAAAAAAGGAGATTTCAGAATATGATCTTGTGTTGCACACTGAACGAGGAAGCATAGACCCTTGGGGGAAGCTAAAGAAATAGGTTGGTAGACAACACTCTCACAAAGCACATATCAAGGACTTTTGGAAAAACTGTGATGATGACCATGAGGTTCGTAAATGAATCTATATGAGAATGACAGTGAAATTCATAAGGACGCTTGATTTATTTGTTGTCCCATACCAAGTGGTAGAAGATGATAATACCCTTGATGAAAAGGAATTTAATGTTGTTGCCAAGGCTCCCTTACCATTAATTGATTGGTAGAGGATGAGGTAACAAATTTGGACACATTCATGTGCCTGGTGATGAAACAAATGAAAAAGTGGCTAGATGATCAAGTGGCTCAATTAGAGCAATAGGGTGTTGAACTAACATATGGAGAATGGGAAGAAGAAAGGGCTCTAGAAAGTGAAACAGAAAGTGGGGTTGAGGCTAGTTCATCAGGTGAAGCACTAAAATCTTTGCCATCCACTCAATCAAGAAAAAGAAAAGAAGTAGCGGAGAGACAATTGACTAAAAAATGGTTTATACTAGGAAGACGGTGGAAGGGCGAAGACCGCCAAAGAAGGCAAAGAAGACAAGAACCTTTATTCCTAAAATGGAGATGATAAAAGAAGATCCCTCTCCTCCCGAGGAAGATCCTAAACCACAATCACCTCCACCATACACTGTGCCATCCATTTCCACTCCACCTCTACTTCCTGTATCATCCTTGCCTACTGTGGACATCTCAGTCCACCTCACCTCTGCTACCCCAACCACATTCGTGGTTGTGATTGACTCTTCCTCATCTACCTCATCTTCCCCATCTTCCTCTTCGCTCCTAGCTCTGCAACCCATTTTCTCCACCTTTCCACCCACTATGTCCACTATCCCTTTGGTACCAACCACTTTGCCTGAGTCCTTGTAGCTTATTTGCAAGATATGCCTCATAGTTTGTCAGATACTTTGTTGTCTTCAGAAGCAAAGCAATTGATGTCCCAAATGACTGTTGCACTACCAACTCCTCCTCCTACTGAGCCACCCAAGATGGAAGCTATTGAGAACATATGGGAGGAAATGCAAAAGAAAGGGAAAGAACAGCTTGAGGAGATGGTCGGTATAGTTGAGGAGTCTGTGGGATTGGATACAAATGATGATTATTACAAACATGTAGATCAAGGATTGAAATTTTTTGACCTAAATGAAGAGGTTTTAGATGATGAAGGACAACAAACTCCAAAAGAGGGAGATTTCAGTGGGTTTGATGAGCACTTTAATGTGGAAGCATCCAATGAAGAACATGATAAGGAGCACAATGAAGAGGATATTCGAAATACAAACCCAAGTGAAGAGGAACGTCATTCGAAAAAGGAAGAGGATGAACAAAATGAAGAGGAGCTCCAGGAAATAGATAAAGATAAAGATCAGTGTGATGAGGAAGCTCACTCAGAAAAGAGAGAAGATGATATGAGAAGGAATGAAGAAGAGGAAAATGTTGATGAAAGAAAGGTTGAATCTACTCAAGAAACAGGGGATGAGCATGATAAAGGGAAGGAAATAATACAAGAAGAGGAGCATGTTGAAGGAGAAAAGAACGTTGACGACACTCCAAAGCAGGGGGTGATGAGCCATTGAAGGATCATGAGGACACTGAACATGAATTCGACACTACATCCTCTGATCAACAAACATAAATTTGTTTGTGGTTTGAGTAGAAATTGAGAAGTAAAGATCTAGTATCATCACTACCTATTGTGGATATCTTAGTCCACCTCACCTATACCACCCCAAACACCTTTGTGGTTGTGATTGACTCTTCCTCATCTACCTCATCTTCCCCATCTTCCTCTTTTCTCCTGGCTCCACAACCCATTTTCTCCACCTTTCCACCCACTATTTCCATTGTCCCTTTGGTACCAACCACTTTGCCTGAGTCCTTTGTAGCTTATTTGCAAAAAATGCCTTAGAGTTTTTTGGAGACTTTGTTGTCTTCAAAAGCAAAGCAATTGATGTCCCAACTGACTGTTGCACTACCAAATCCTCCTCCTCCTACTGAGCCACCCAAGATGGAAGCTACTAAGAAGATATGGGAGGAAATTCAAAAGAAAGGGAAAGAATAACTTGAGGAGACAGTTAGTGTAGTTGAGGAGTCTGTGGGATTAGATACAGATGATGATTATTACAAACATGTAGATCAATGATTGAAAATTGTTGACCTAGATGAAGAGGTTTTAGATGATGAAGGAAAAAAACTTCAAAAGAGGGAGACCTCAGTGGGTTTGATGAGAACTTTAAAGTGGAAGCATCCGATGAAGAACATGATAAGGATCACAATGAAGAGGATATTCAGGATACAAACCCAAGTGAGGAGGAACGCCATTCGAAAAAGGAAGAGGATGAACAAAATGAAGAGGAGCTCCAGGAAACAGATAAAGATAAAGATCAGCGTGATGAGGAAGCTCACTCATAAAAGAGAGAAGATGATATGAGAAAGAATGAATAAGAGGAAAATACTGATGAAAGAAAGGTTGAATCGAGGCCCTTCCCTGCTATTATAATAAAAAACATTCCCCATATAACCACCCAAAAATTAATTAAAATAATTAAAATATTTCTTTTATTCCTAACCAATCATCTCATAACTATCTCCCAAAAATCAATTTCAAATTAAACAACTCTCAATTACTCTCTTCCCTCAATCTCTCAATTACCCAACCAACTTGATCCAAGCCATCCATCTTTCATCAAATCTCTATTATTGATCTCCCTCCTCAAAAACCTATAAATCCACGTCCATCCACAAACTATTTTGATATCCTAATTTCATGTATCATTATGCTATATTTTTAATAATCAATCACCCTCATTACAATGCCATGTTGTTGGTTCAAGCAACCAAATTCATCATTTTGAGTAAATCCACCATCATGGTGCAAGAAATATCAATTGGGTAAAATGCATTATTTTTATTCATTATTTGTTGATTTTTACGCTTAAATAGAGGTTGCATTAAATATTGAATAGGATTTTAATGTTTATTGTTTGAATCTCGTTTTGTTCACATTTTTATGTAGAGTACTAATTTATTTATTGTAATATATTTCCAAGAAGTAATAAGCACATAAATTTTTAAATATTTAGCTAATCTATAATTTGTGTTGAATCATTGGATTATTCATTGATCAAAAATTGATATCTTAGTATAAATAATAAATAAGATATCAACCATTAACTAATAAATATTCCAACAACATAAAAAAAAAATTGGATTAGCCAAACATTTTGAAATACATGCACTTATTACCTCTGGAAAATATATTATGATTGTTAAATTAGGGAGGAAATCAATGCTGGGAAATGAAGATTTATTCCTTCACATTTTTAGGGAGGAAAAAAACTCTTAAAGTTTAAGCAATGTAAGTTGATTTATTTTGACATGTAGAATTTTCTACAAAATTTATATAAAAATTGAAGGTTATTAGAACAATCATTTTATCAACTAAATACTCTTCATTAGACACTTGTAATCCACACATGAATCATCGTGATTTATATATTGATCGCATTGGTGGGTAGTCTGATTCACTCATATTATAACAAGAACATCAGAAGAGACATTAAAAAGGTTTATAAAGTGAATACTTTTCACAAATTATAGACAATACCTCAAATTATCCATCTAAACATTTTTTTTATATTAGTACATGAACTCCATGCTACGTGTATTCTTTGTAACGATCAAATTTGATGCTCAGTATGCCCTAGGTTTTAGAGGGGACATGAAAATAAAGAAGAGAAAGGAAAGTACAAGTGTTGTACATCACAACATAATGTTGGTAAGTCATGTTTGATGGTCTTATCTTCATAGTAGAACTATGAGGTTTGTCTCTAACTTATCCTACATTGGGGGCTAAAACACAACCCTTGAAAATCTAATTATGCATAATTTATAAGGTAAATCATATCAAAATTTAATTTCAAAGAAAAGATGGCCCCTAAAATAAGATAGTATATAATATTAATGGTACATACTCTTTAGAATTTTATGTAATTATAAACTTTAGGTGGTTAGGCTCCAATTAGGCATCATTTACTATGGTGAAACAATTCAATTTAAGACTTTAATAAAATAGAATTTGGGAAATTTAACTAGTGTTAACTACATTTTTATCAAAATATAGTGATTTAGTTTCCCTTATAACTTGTCCTATTAGCCAAAATTGGAGAACTCAATTTGAACTATTTTCCATTCAAAAAAACATGAAAAATATCTATGCATTTTACTTGGGAAGAAGTGATAAAGTAAATGATTTTATAAAGAAATATACATGATTTATACAAGTAAATGGTAGTTTGAAGGAGAACACAATAAAATACAAGAAATGTGTTGATCTTGATTGGAGAAAACAATAATTTGATGTTGGAAAGTTAATCCTAGCTCATTTGAGGAAGGAAAAGTTCCCAAAAGGAACTTATAACATTAAAATGGAAAAATAATAGAACTTCTAAGATTTTGAAGAAGCTTGCAAGAAATATGTACAAGATGGAGTTTTTGGAAGGAGTAAATATCTTTGAAATCTTCAACAAATTGTTGATTTGTATCCTTATTATGAAGGAGAAACAAGTGGATGTACAATTACAACTTTATAGTTTTCAATGGAGGATTGGGTACAATAGTTGCTTGAAAAGAAAATGGATGAAGTATAGAAGGGATGATTGACTCTAGAGTAACTGAGAGTACAAGAGGGAAAGAGTACAACAAATATTTAGTGAAATGGAATAACAAGACACCCAAATATGTAACATGGTTGAATAAATCTAAAGCTACTAAGCTTGGAATTTAAATTCAATAGTTCATGAAATTCCATCAACATGAACTCGTCGTTCATCTTTTTTATCTGATGTGTGTGATGCAGGAGCATTTGAATCAACAAGTGACTCACGTCACTAAAACATTATAGGTTACATTTGAATAAAAAACTAACTTTCTTTAGTTTTGGCTGCTTTTGTTTATTTGGCTTTCTTCATATTTGTGTATTTAGAAGATTGGTATAGGTTTCCGCTAATTAGGTGCAAGTCATTATAGATTGGATACATGTTGCTATAGATTGGGTAAAAGTTGTCTGTAGGTGTTCTCTTCAGCTACATGCCTACTTGTAACTTTGATACAAATTAGTTGCAAGTTACCTACAAGTGAGCTACATGCTACAAGAGTCTTGAAATCTTGTGCCTAAATGGTAAAAGTCTCCCAAGAACATTTTTCCAACTTCCTTTTGGCCTTTGGGTGACATTCTTCTCCTAAGATTAATTTTGGAGTGATTTTTCATTCTATACAAATATATGATAAACAATGGAATAAATACAATGTGGTTATATATGCTTTGTAGAGTTGTAATTTCACTGCTTCACTTGTTTTTGAACAATTTGAGTGCTCACAACATGACATGGATTATGGAATTTGGTGTATGTAGTTTAATATCTTCTTGAAAATTATTAAACTTCCCCAAATGGTACCAAATAGTGCCTTTTTTTGTTCTAGCAATGCTAGGTCATCAAAATACCATCTTTTGGTATGTATTCATGATCTCAACTATGAATGTTCACCTTCCTTTTATTTTGCAGTTGTTCTTATTCTTTAGGATAATATTTTTCTTGGAGAACGGTTTTTTGGTAGTAATTGGGGCATAATCTTGGGTAGCTAGATAAAATTTCTTGTTTAGTTATTGTGTGCCCAACACATGGAGCTTCTTTGACATCATGGAGTGGAAGTTTTGGTTCAAGAAAAGGAATGCACAATTGAGTGAGAGTTAACATAAAAAAGTGGAATATTTGGGGAAAAAGAGAGGTTGTGCTATAGTGGAAAGTGTGGGGAAAAAGAAAAGTAGAGACATGGGAAAATAGAGGGGGTGCAATATGATAGAGAATCATCCATATAGGAAAAGAGTAATTCATTTTGATTCATTCGCGTATTATGATGATAAGGCTCAAAGGAACATGTTTGTAAGCTAATCTAAGGTACAATTCTCAATTTAATGCAATTATTGTTCGATTTTCTTGATGTGTATAACTATTGGCAAGTATTAGATTGCTAGGTTTAGGTCATTCTTCATTGAACACCCTTACCTAAACTATATTATAAATGTCGACCACTACATTACCCTTGTTTGATATTACTTTTAGCAAAATAAATAGTTATAGTTAATAGGTAAATTCAATAAAACTTATGCTCTTAGAGTAGTTATATATAATGGATTATAAATTATATTAACAAAATATCAATTGTTATTATATTAGGATTTAACTTGTTTGATTGTACTTTTATAACTTTTGTTTTGTTAAATAGGTTGGAGAAGCCTTATAAATATGAATAAGCTTCATAAATATGCAAAGGCTTTTCTATTGATTGTTAGGGGAGATGATATAATTGTGAACTTTTATTTATTTTGTTGTAATTAATATGTAGTATTAAGAGAACTAGTTTTCACAATATATATTAGTAATTTATAAAATATTTAAAAAATATATATTAAATTTTAATGACTTTTTGGTTTAGTTTTGGAACATAATGTGGTTTGTTATGAGAGAAAACTTAGATAATATAATAAAGGTTGCAGATGCCAAACTACATATATTAGTTCATAATGTTAAAAAAATTGAGTTGTTAGAGAAAGATCAAAGGGGGTCAAAATAGAGTGAAATGATACAAAAAGTATTAGTTGTTTCACATTATTTTTGATGAGTTAAGCATCATTTATAAAGCATTGTACCCTTACACAAAAGGCCCCAAGGGCAAAGAGTTAAAGCAATAAAAAGTCCAAGGTCACAAGCTACAAATCGACCAGTAATAGTCAAGTCATTTTTTTGGTGTTAAGTTGAATAGCTTATAGAAAAACTTATCAAGGATCAAGTTTTGTTGGGTGCTTCTTACCGAGTTATATGCTTAACAACATTAAGAATGAGGCTAAGATTGCACTCCATTGTATTTGGATGAATTTAGTGGAATGCATGTCTTGGACAAATTTGACAGATCATATATATCCCTTATAAATTGAGTAGAGGATTGTGTCATTGGAAAAATTCGATGAGATGCATACCCTTTAAAAGCTAATGCTAGTATGTGGATGCATACTATCTCTTATGGAATAGGCCATGACTATGCCTAAATGAATTTGGTGAAATTCCTATCCCTTATAAGTTAGGTTTGGGGTTCATATGCATATATGCCTTATGGGATGAGGCTAAGATTATGCCCAATTGAATTTGGTGGAATACATACTACCAAAGTTGGGATGTAAATGTATACTACCTCTTCTAAGATGAAGTCATGCTTATGCCTAAATAAATTTTATGAAATGCATTCCCCTTATAAACTAAATATAACAAAATGAATATACATTGTAAAATGAGTCTAAAATTGTGCCTAAATTTTTTTACAAGAGTACATTCTCCTTTGTACCACTTTCTTATAAAGTAATGCTAAGCTTTACAAACAAATTTTAAAGTAAATATCCCTTACAAGATGAATCCAAAATTATATGAATTATAAAGTGGCACACATTTTTATACATGTAAGGTGTAGAGTCATTTTAGAGAGCTTGGATTACATAAATGTCTAATTCTCTACTATTACAATAGGTAAATTATAACATTTTGATTAAGCATACATCTAAACTAGAAGTATTCATTCAGTTACTTTGCCACAAGCATAGAGAACCAATCCATCAAAGTCACTTAAATATCAAACCTACCAATTATACCTCTAAATTATGAATCTTACTAAATAACGTAATCCCCATTGAAATGATATGAAATGAAATATTTGTAATAACGAGGCCAAAGCAACCTATGGGACCTAAGAGTAACACATGACCCTCTTAGGAATAGGGCAATAAATCCTTATAAAATTTGTAATCTCCTCTCAAGATCTGTTCTTCGATAATGAATTTTGATCAAGAAGTTTGCAATTTTTCCTACCCTTTCCTCAAACAAGGTGCTTAAATTGTCAAATTTCAAGGTGTCTTCCATAGGTGGTATGAATGTTGATGTACATTGAGCACCCCATGACAAAGTGCCATATTGTCTCCACCACTCGCCTATTGAAAAATCAACATATTCTCTTTTCCCACTCCTCTTTAGGTATCAACCATTTGTCAATTTCACATCTAAGATGATGTGAACTAGTCCTTAATTGAACTATCAACATTTTTCTTTCCACTTAAAATCTACTCTTATGTAGGATTTATCCTCATGGTTCTGTGTGGGGTTAAATTCTTTGATATAATAAGCTTTTTCTTGCCCTGTCTTTTTTTCCATGTTGTTGTGCATTACACACACACCCTGCTTGAGCCGAGGACCCCTTCTTTTGGTTTTGCTTTTCGTCGGGTTGGTTTGCATTTATTTTTTCTTTTTTCCTTTGTCTATTGGCCTATTGCTCAAAGTTCCTTTAGATTTTGGATGTCTCTAGGAGGCCTAAACGATCTGCCAAAGTTTCTTTAAGTTTGGGCAAGTTGAGAAAATTTTCTTGCGGGTTGTCGTCGTGCAGAAGTCAGGATTGTCTATATCGTTTGTGTAAAAGTTGATGCGAGGATTTGTTTGTGGGATGATCATCCTGGCACAGTCAAACTTGGCATTTACATGTGTGGCATCAGCATTCCTTAGGCCCGCAACACCCTCGGCATCCACGTATTAGGTTTCCACAACTAGGGTTTTCGTTCGCGTGTTTTAAAAAAATTGCATTTATTACTACATTTATTACCCATGATTCTATAAGGACCTTGTGGGAATTGCTATGCGGGAAGCTGTTTGCGGGAGGCCACCAACTTTAGGTTGTTTTGACAGTATATTTTCAAATGGCATCCGCCTCGATGGTTTTCGCACTAACACTTTCCACAAACCTTAGAAAAATGCATAAATGATAGTATCTTTAACTTTAATGCTTTCACATCCTTCATTTGAGTTCGAAGCACAGGATTTCAAGTGTTTAAATGCATGCGAATATCCCTTTGCAGGAAGCCACATGCAGATTGCCAATGTCCACAAGCCGTTTTTATGGACTATCTTTAAGCAACATCTATATGACCGGCTTCCACACCGTAACTTTTCGCAAGACCTAAAATAGTGGAAATTCACAAGTTTAATGCTTTGAAATTACTTTAATTTGATGTTCCCTGATGTAGAGTGTATTAATAATCAAAATTTGCTAAGTGTGGAACAATTGCGAAAACTTCATGGCAAGAAGCCATTTGCGGATTGCCAAATCCTACAAGCCATTTTTATGGCATATAGTTAACTGGCATCCGCATTGACGACTTTTGCATTGAGACTTTTAGCATAACTCAAGATGAAAAATTCTAAAAGTGTGACGCTCTTAAATATCTTTGATTCATATTTTCCACGTGCCTAAATGTATTTACATCAAAATAACTTAATGATTTTCTAATGCATAAATCTCAGTACAGGATGCCATTTGCGAAATGTCATTGCACCGTCGCCACTGCCGACAGCTTTTGCGTTGACGGCTTCCAGATTGATGGCACCCGCAAAACGATGAGACCCACAAATGGATAGAATTATCTAGAAATGGATGAATCTAATGATTCCTCTTGGACATATGATGCATTAAATGAAGTTTTATGATGATCTAACTAATATTTTGCTTCTCCTTAATTCATTAAGGTACTTATTATGCATTCTCTGTGCAAGATTTATGGAAAGGGTTGAGAAGACTGACAAAGTAGGGAAAGGCACTAGGGAAGCAAAGAATGAGAAGGAGAAGGAAAAAATTAAATACAAATTTCAAATAGTGGAGTGTACCTCTAATATTGTGACGCATTGGGAAAAATTAATAGACATTGATTTGGGACAAATCAATATTGATGAATTCCGGCAGCAAGTCTTGGTCCAGCCTAAGAATGAAAATGCATAGAAACTAAAGAAGACTCTAGAATTTTATGGTGCAGGAGCACCTTTTCACCTCCATGGTTCTATTTTGTAGATGATTCCATTTTCCATTTGTATAATTCATTTCAAATTCATTTGATGAGTATTAGGCAAAAAATGTAAAATTGTCAACAAATAATGTCAATTTGCAAAAAGTGTAAAAGTTGCAATTAGGGAGTTAAAAGATCATTAGGGACTAAACATGGGTAGGAAGTTGGAAATCAGTTATAAAATTATCATACATGGTTTAAATTCCTTTAAAAATGTTTTTGTAATCATTTTGTGGTCGTTGGTGATTGGATCCTTGGATCTAATAATGAAAAAACTTTGATTTTATGCATATTTTCAAATAAATTCTCTGGTTTTTGGTGTTGTACGGAAATTTTACGGGCTGGAGTACATTTATAATTGTTTTCATGTGTAATCTCAATCACCTTCCAAATAAACTTTGTCTCATGCAGATTGGTGTTGATTTGTGGAAGTTATGGTGGTTTTATTGACTGCAATTTTCCATATTTCTCTGTAACAGTCATGTTGCAGAAAATTTTACGTGCAGGTATGGCCTCTAAATTAAATAAACCATATATGATTGGATAGAGGAATAAGTTATATTTCTTTTGGCGTTGGTTTGAGGTCATTTCATTGAATATTAAGAAAGTTATGCTAATTTTGGTAAAAACTGTCAAGTTCAGATTTTGATAGGGCAACAAGCTTTCAAAAATTCATAACTCCATTTATATTGATTGGAATCCTCTGAAAATTGGTTTGTAAGTCAATTATATTGTGTTATCCAATATTATTGAGGTTTTAGGTGTAAGTGTTGAATATTTTGGTTCATTAGGTGATGCCCTAGCACTGTTACAATGCTTAGAAGAGCAATCAAGAGGGTTACAAATTGGTATTTGGTAAAAAGACTTGAATAAAGTTTGGAGAATGGACTAATATGATTGTGCAGACCTATTTACATTTGTTTGTAATGTTATAAAGAAGAAACGGGTTTGGGTTGAACATTGTAATGTTGCTAAGTTATTTTGTGGAATCAATAAATGATTTGGTGCCTTGTTTTTTTTGTTTGAGTGCTTTGGAATCGAGGTTTTGTGAAGGGGAAAATGAGTTTGAGATGAAGAATCAAACAAATATGTTTTGATTTTTGATAAAAAATATTATGAAAGCTGGTTTTCTTCCTTTGCTCTGCATCATTTTATATGACTTCCTATATTGTTTACCTATTGGTAGGAAATTTTCCATATAAGGGGTAGACGTGTATAGGCAATATCAGAATAAGGAAAGGAAAAACCAATGTGTATGACTGCTATCAAAGTTTGTAATACAGGAATTTCAAGAACTATAGGCGGGTGAATGATGCCTTTATCATGCATATTCTTCGAACACTGTCAAATGATTTCATCAAAAGATTATCACATTGTGCTAAAGCTTTAATAAAGAACTTTGGGTACCGGTTCATCCAGTTCCCCAAGCTCACCTACTTAAGAATCAAAGGTTTCTCAGGGTTCCCATATCGACTGTCTAGATATCCAAGTGATAGGATAATTCTGATAGAACTCACATGAAAATTAAATGCTTCACATCTATTATTGCAATCAAAACATCACGTAGGAGTCCCTTATCCTATCACCTTTGGTTAAGGGTTATAGTCATGTCTTACTACCCTTTGTGCAGAATATTCAAAAAAGGAGATTTTAGAATATGATCTTGTGTTGCACACTGAACGAGGAAGCATAGACCCTTGGGGGAAGCTGAAGAAATAGGTTGGTAGACAACACTCTCACAAAGCACATATCAAGGACTTTTGGGAAAATTGTGATGATGACCATGAGGTTCGTAAATGAATTTATATGAGAATGACAGTGAAATTCATAAGGACTCTTGATTTATTTTTTGTCCCAGACCAAGTGGTAGAAGATGATAATACCCTTGATGAAAAGTCATTTAATGTTTTTTCCAAGGCTCCATTACCGGTAATTGATTGGTAGAGGAGGAGGTAACAAATTTGGACACAATCATGTGCCTGGTGATGCAACGAATGAAAAAGTGGCTAGATGATCAAGTGGCTCAATTAGAGCAATAGGGTATTGAACTAACATATGGCGAATGGGAAGAAGAAAGGGCTCTAGAAAGTGAAACAAAAATTGGGGTTGGGGCTAGTTCATCAGGTGAAGCACTAAAATATTTGTCGTCCACTCAATCAAGAAAAAGAAAAGAAGTAGCGAAGAGACAATTGACTGAAAAATGTGTTTATACTAGGAAGACGGTGGAAGGGCGAAGACTGCCAAAGAAGGAAAAGAAGACAAGAACCTTTATTCCTAAAATGGAGATGATAAAACAAGATCCCTCTCCTCCCGAGGATGATCCTAAACCACAATCACCTCCACCATCCACTGTGCCATCCATTTCCACTCCACCTCTGCTTCCCATATCATCCTTGCCTACTGTGGACATCTCATTCCACCTCACCTCTGCCACCCCAACCACATTCGTGGTTGTGATTGACTCTTCCTCATCTTCCCCATCTTCTTCTTCGCTCCTAGCTCTTCAACCCATTTTCTTCACCTTGCCACCCACTATGTCCACTATCCCTTTGGTACCAACCACTTTGCCTGAGTCCTTGTAGCTTATTTGCAAGATATGCCTCGTAGTTTGTTAGAGACTTTGTTGTCTTCAAAAGTAAAGCAATTGATGTCCCAACTGACTATTGCACTACCAACTGCTCCTCTTGAGCCACCCAAGATGGAAGCTATTGAGAATATATGGGAGGAAATGCAAAAGAAAGGGAAAGAACAACTTGAGGAGATGGTTGGTATAGTTGAGGAGTCTGTGGGATTGGATACAGATGATGATTATTACAAACATGTAGATCAAGGATTGAAATTTTTTGACCTAAATGAAGAGGTTTCAGATGATGAAGGACAACAAACTCCAAAAGAGGGAGATTTCAGTGGTTTTGATGAGCACTTTAATGTGGAAGCATCCAATGAAGAACATGATAAGGAGCACAATGAAGAGGATATTCGAGATACAAACCCAGGTGAAGAGGAACGTCATTCAAAAAAGGAAGAGGATGAACAAAATGAAGAGGAGCTCCAGGAAATAGATAAAGATAAAGATCAGTGTGATGAGGAAGCTCACTCAAAAAAGAGAGAAGATGATATGAGAATGAATGAAGAAGAGGAAAATATTGATAAAAGAAAGGTTGAATCTACTCAAGAAACAGGGGATGAGAATGATAAAGGGAAGGAAATAATACAAGAAGAGGAGCATGTTGAAGGAGAAAAGAACGTCGAAGACACTCCAAAGCAGGGGGGTGATGAGCCATTGAAGGATTGTGAAGACACTGAACATGAATTCGACACTACATCCTCCAATCAACAAACATAAATTCATTTTTGGTTTGAGTAGCAATTGAGAAGTAAGGATCCAGTATCATCCATACCTAATGTTGATATCTCAATCCACCTCACCTCTACAATCCCAAACACCTCTACGGTTGTGATTGAGTCTTCCTCATCTACCTCATCTTCCCCATCTTCCTCTTTGCTCTTGGCTCTGCAACCCATTTTCTCCACCTTTCCACCCACTATTTCCACTATCCCTTTGGTACCAACCACTTTGCCTGAGTCCTTTGTAGCTTATTTGCAGAATATTCCTCAGAGTTTTTTCGAGACTTTGTTGTCTTCAGAAGCAAAGTAATTGATGTCCCAACTGACTATTGCACTACCAAATCCTCCTCCTACTGAGCCACCCAAGATGGAAGCTACTAAGAAGATATGGGAGGAAATGCAGAAGAAAGGGAAAGAATAGCTTGAGGAGATGGTTAGTGTAGTTGAGGAGTCTGTGGGATGTGGGATTAGATACAAATGATGACTATTACAAACATGTAGATCAAGGATTGAAAATTGTTGACCTAGATGAAGAGGTTTCATATGATGAAGGAAAACAAACTCCAAAAGAGGGAGACCTCAATGGGTTTGATGAGCACTTTAAAGTGGAAGCATCCGATGAAGAACATGATAAGGATCACAATGAAGAGGATATTCAGGATACAAACCCAGGTGAAGAGGAACGTCATTCGAAAAAGGATGAACAAAAAGAAGAGGAGCTCCAGGAAACAGATAAAGATAAAGATCAACGTGATGAGGAAGCTCACTTAGAAAAGAGAGAAGATGATATGAGAAAGAATGAAGAAGAGGAAAATACTGATGAAAGAAAGGTTGAATCTACTCAAGAAACAGGAGCCAAGCATGATAAAGGGAAGGGAATAATACAAGAATAGGAGCATGTTGAAGAAGAAAATAATGTTGAAGACACTCCAAAGTAGGGGAATGATGATCCATTGAAGGATTGTGAAGACACTAAACATGAATTTGACACTACATCCTCTGATCAACAAACATAATTTCCTTCATGGTTGGAGTAGCAATTGAGAAGTAAGGCTCTAGTATCATCCCTGCTAGCTGTGGACATCTCAATCCACCTCACCTCTGCTACCCCAACCACATTCGTGGTTGTGATTAACTCTTCCTCATCTAACTCATCTTCCCCATCTTCCTCTTCGCTCTTGGCTCCGCAACCCATTTTCTCCACCTTGCCACCCACTATTTCCACTGTCCCTTTGGTACCAACCACTTTGCCTGAGTTCTTTGTAGCTTATTTGCAAAATATGCCTCAAATTTTTTCAGAGACTTTACTGTCTTCATAAGCAAATAAATTGATGTACCAACTGACTGTTGCACTACCAAATCCTCCTCCTACTAAGCCACTCAAGATGGAAGCTACTGAGAAAATATGGGAGTAAATGCAAAAGAAAGGGAAAGAACAGCTTGAGGAGACAGTCGGTGTAGTTGAGGAGTCTATGGGATTGGATACAAATGATGATTATTATGAGAATGTAGATCAAGGATTGAAATTTTTTGACCTAGATGAAGAGGTTTCAGATGATGAAGGACAAAAGGCTCCAAAAGAGGGAGATCTTAGTGGGTTTGATGAGCACTTTAACATGGAAGTATCTGATGAAGAACATGATAAGGAGCACAATGAAGAGGATATTTGAGATACAAACCCAGGTGAAGAGGAACGTCATTTAGAAAAGAAACAGGATGAACAAAATGAAGAGGAGCTCCAGGAAACAGATAAAGATAAAGATCAGTGTGATGAGGAAGCTCACTCAAAAAAGAGAGAAGATGATATGAGAAAGAATGAAGAGGAAAATACTGATGAAAGAAAGGTTGAATCTACTCAAGAAACAAGATTCAAGCATGATAAAGGGAAGGAAATAATATAAGAAGAGGAGCATGTTGAAGGAGAAATTTTTTTTGAAGACACTCCAAAGCAGGGGGATGATGAGCCATTGAAGGATCGTAAGGACACTAAACATGAATTCGACACTACATCCTCTAATCAGCAAACATAAATTCCTTCGTGGTTGGAGTAGCAATTGAGAAGTATGGACCTAGTGTTACAGGAGCCTAAAACTCATTTGGAGGTCGTGTTGGTATATGACATACACTCGTAACGTATCATAGGGTTCTAAGTTTTTATGGATGTAGCCCATATTGGATGAACCACATTAAATCATGTGTTGATTTATTTTGTGTTATTCTTCATTGTTATTTCTAGCTTATTTAATCTACATATAATTGTTAATGTTTATTGCTCCAATCTTCATGAACCCTATCAGGCCATACTAGCACATGCCAAAGTAAAGCCCAAAGAAAAGAAGGCCAAGATCAAGTCACACATTACAACTGATACCTCGGGCTCTCGTATTTTGCATGTGGCTATGCCAACAACATACAAGGATGAAAATACAATACAAGTTGTAGATTATCACATAACATATGTCAATATTGGTCCCGCTACTCGAGCACAAAAGATTGATGAATTTAAGGGGTTAGTTACCAACATTTTAAATCAAACAAACAAAGATCAAGCTACCAAGGTGGAAATGAAAGTGCAGGTGGTTGAATTAACAACCTTCATTCAACAATGGGCTACGCCTGGGGATGAAGTCCCAATGGAGTCGTTGGAACCTACAATTCTATCAAAAGAGGAAATAAATAAAATGGAAAGAATGAGGACTTGGACTAGGTCTACTTCAGACTGTTTCAAGAAGCTAACATATATGGGTAATAAGGCCATTCATTATTTCGTTGACATGCATAATATATTTATTTTATTTTGAAGACTAAGATTGAAAAGGGAATTTAGGACTGCAACGATTTTCTTGGTCTCTACAATATCACGTGCCCAAAGTTGTGTCGCATCCATAAATTGCCTGCAAAAGTTTTAGAACAAGAGTTAGCTCTACCCAAGGATCAACGTGATTTTCCTGAGGCTTGGATATTTTCCCTTGAATTTAGAAGAGAAGTTCTTGAGAAGGCATTACCAAGCCTTGAATCGGTCAACTCAAAGGTTACTGAAAATCTGTTTAAATGTGATGAGATTCTAGAATTAATGACTGGAACAGAAATACCTGCTCATAAATTAGATTGCGGACCCGTGAGGAGGGAATTTCAAAAGAAGATACAATAAGGAATTACTAACAGACTACCAAGAAGTTCCTTGGATTTTTCCGCACATGCCTTCACTCATGTTGAATGAGTAATTCAAAGAAGAAGCCAGTGCGTGGAACAACATACAAAGTTGATGGATGAGTTTAGATTGATCGTCTTCAAGATTATTAAGTAAAAGTTTTTGCCTCATTCTAAACTCGAGGATACCCTGAAGAAGTTTGTTCAATATGCTATTGTACAAAAAGAAGCTGGAAATATTTTTATAGAAAATAATTTTTTGTAACTTCCAGCTAAAAGACAAAATAGTTGCCTCAAAGTGCACACCAAATTCTTTTTGATATTTATTTAATATAAAATAGGCTAAGGAAAATTGTACATTCTCTTAGGTTCACATGTGAACCAATTTTATATTAAGAAATATTTTTCTTGCATTTAATGTGATGTAAACCCTAAGTAGTAGTAAATTTGGGCCACTGAATGTAAATCAATCTTGGCCATTGGTTTGAATTGTTGTATAATGGCATTTTGAAGCAATATAAAGGAAGGCATTGAAGTGTGGTGAATTCCTTGTGTGCTCTCAATGTATGCATGATTCCATCTTCTCATTTCACTTACAGTTCCATTTTATTTGCAGTTCATTTTTCTTTTCAGCTTTTTTAGTTCATATTCAGTTTTAATGGTGACAAAGTGGTAAGGTATATAATGCACTTCCAACTCATACTTTTGGTGGTTTATTGATGATAAATTGTTGTGTAAATTTATTATGAGCTTATTCTTTTAATGCATTCAAGTTCAACTGTGTATGTTCATGCTTCATGTGTTAATGTCGCAATATAAAAATCTGAAGACAACCTTGAGAGACTACACTAGTTTTGCGATACTGTAGAACCTTCTTGGTTAAGTGAAATCTGGTTTTGGGAATCTGTCTACCTTAATACTTGTTGTGTTGCCAAAAAGTGTATACTTTCCTTGATATGGGAATAATTGATGATAAATTGAGCTTAATGAGGCCTTGATTTAGTGTTGTGAGGTTTTTTACACATCCATACTAGGTCTTGGACCCTTGTAAACTAAATAAAATGCTTTTAACGATGACTTGTAAAGGTGTTCTAAAGTGTTGTAAAAGACTTTCACGCCTCTCTAGACTTAATGGACCTATTTTCCCCTAATTCAATGTTATAAAATGTATTTAATGGCATTCTCACATTAATCTAGAAGACTTGTAAATTAAACTTAACTTTAATTTAGTGTTGTAATGTGTCTTAAACATTCACATTGTATGTTGTGCCTTTCTAGGCTAAGTGGACCTCATTTTAATGATGTAAAGTGCATTTAATCACACTTTCACATTGAAATTTGTGTCCCAAGCCCTGATTGACCTTTACATCATCATTAATAGGCCCCTATTGTCCCATATTGTGCATCCCAAGGCATAATTTGATCAAATACCCGATGAAATCAACATAAGAACCGAAATTCCTCATTCCTCAACATTCCAACTAGCAAAAGGACCCCTCTGGGACTAAGTCGCCCATTTGGGCGAATGAGTCCCTACCAAGTGGAACTAAATCGCCCGACATGGCGACTTAGTCCAATTTGGCCTATTTTTGAGGTTTGAGTGCGAAATTTTGGATTTTAAGTTTATTCTTCCTTCATGTCTCCTTGGGGATCAAATTAACGGAAAATAAGGTGAATTGCCTATAAATATTAGTCTCTAAACCATAATTCATAATCATCTTAACTTATCATCGTTCATCATGTTCTCAAGTCAAGCAAGTTAGGGTTTTGGCATTCTAAGTCATCAAGATAGCATTTTTCAGACATTCAAGGGTAGATTCTTCATCTATTGCTACAGAAATTCTAGATCAATCATCATGGAAAGGTATTAACTCCATTGTTTCATGCTTCATTACATTATTTCTCCATTTTTGTTTAATTACCTAAAAAGGGGTTTGACCAAGGCAAACCCCCATGCTTTGCTATCCAACATTTATCCTTCTCTCCTTGTGTGTTTGCAGATTTAGGTATTTTGGAGACTTGGAGATCATTAAATATCAAGTTGCAAAGTTGTTGAATACATCTCCTTGTTTACCAAGTCAAAATATCAACAAAAAGTCACTTTCAGGCCTAAAAATCAAAGTTTCAGAAGCAGACACCTATAAAGAACCAAAGTGCAGACCGAGGGCTTCTATTTCCACTTTTGGATTTTTAGAAATTTAGAAGTGGACTAAGTCACCAACAGTGGTGACTTAGTCCCACTAAACCTATTTCCTGAAATTTTTTGTAGATTTGGATACCCATTTGACCAAAATGAGCTTTAGAGCAATTTTCCTAGATCTGGGACTAAGTCGCCCAAATTGGCACAAGTGTCCCAGTTGACTTCTACATCAGTTTTATCATGATTCCAGACCTTCATTCCATCCTTTCAACCTCTAGGTGCACACATTTTTTTTCATAAATTTATGTTTAGTTTTGTTTGCATTTCTACGTCATTTATCATATGTTTACATACAACACTGTGTTTTTCAGCACTTTGCATTTCTTAGGTCTAGCATCAATAAATCATTTCTTTTTCAATTTATTTCATTTATATCATTGTATTTAGGCATATTGCATCCACCCTTATATTAATCTTGAATGTAGACATTGTCATTTTGGGTCCATTTCTCTCCTTTTAAGTGAAAAACCCTAGAAGAGCAAGAGCACCATTGGACACCCAAAATCAGTGTCCACACCTGCCATTGTTACTGTTGATCTTAGTTTCAGAATTAGAAATACTCCTTCAACCCTTATATCTTTTTCTATTTCTTTCAAAACCATGTTAGTTTTAGGATTCCAACATCACTATATTTTTCTATCTGATGATTAAAAGTGAATTTCAGATTGTTGTTTTGAAACTACAGTCAAGGTGTACTAGTCTTCAAACTTTTTGAAACCCTTGTCTCATATCCATAAGTTCCAATCTTGTAAACCATAAATTCCCTTTGCGTTACCAACTAAACACATCATCACTGATTTGTTTTTTGCATTGTCAAGATCTGACCTTAGAGACCTTGGGGTTACTTTCTGAAGTTTTTTGAAGTGATTCACCTTTTAAGAGAGATAAAACACGTGTTTTATCTATGTTGTGCAATACAAAAACACTCATCAACATAATTAGCGCTAGAAGGAGGGCTATGAACAAAGCTGGATCAAATTGGGTTGTTCTCTCCGCAAATTTTTTATAGAGTTACCAGATCTACCCTAGATAAAGGAGAATTTCAAGAATTAAAGACCCCTACCAGGGCTAGGAGATCCAAGAAGGGGATGATTCATCATCAACACCACCTATCTGGCCTCCATCTCCACCTTCTCCATCATTCACATCACCTACTTCTTCATTTTCACCTTCCAATTATAGTCAGACTCTCATACTCTAGCCATAGGTTGTTGTAACTCAGCCATTACCACCCCCACCTCCGCCAATGGCTTGGTTGACTAATAACCCATCACCCTTAGCATTCAATGACTATCATGAAATTCCAAAAAAACCCAAAAACTTCTACTCCAAATTCCATACCAATGACCCTCACAGGATAGCTGAAGAACATATCAAAATTTTCCAAACTGCCCTCAAGGATAGGCAGGTTGAGCATGAAGATGTTGCTTGCAGGATTTTTCCATATTCATTGGGTGAAGAGGTGTTCTACTAGTACATCCATTTACCCACTAGGTCAATCACCACTTGGGATCTCATGAAAAATAATTTTTTGTAGAAATTCAAAAAATTTGTCAGCCCCATTGATTTATATCAATAGTTTATGTCTATAAGAAGGGAAGTCAATGAGTTAATCAGTTCCTTCAACAATCAGTTTCATAATGTGATCCCACAATACTGGTTTACAATTTTTGGCCAAACTAGACATTGAACTGATTTTTTTTAACTAAATCTTCACTTTCGGTCACCTATAGCGGCTAAACTGTGAGGAATTTGAAAATGATGCAAACTAGTGATTTGTGACATTTTGTCTGTAGATTCTAAATATATTTTTTTCAAAAAATTTGGAATCAAATTTCACTTCTTTTTCTATCTCTTTCGAAAACTAGTTTTTAACAGTAAACACCATTTTTAAAGAGTGATGTTACTGGCTAACACAACTTTTTTTCTATGAAGGATAAAATTCTATTTTTTTCAAATTTAGATTCGTAACTACAATATATAGTGCATGGAATTGGTTTCATAGCATTTAATTGATTTTTTTTTAATTAAGTTTCAAAGTCAAACTAGTTACAATTTAGACATGATGTACTGGCTAAAACATAACTTTTTTTGTATGTATCAAAATTCAATTCTTTTTTTGTTGGATCAGGGACATCAATATCTAGTGCTCTTATATTTTTTAGTTTTTTTTTATAATCTGTTATTTTTCCACATGTGTAGAACAAAGAGCTTGATTTTCAATGAAAAACCTATGTTTAATCAAACTAAAAAAATACATAATAAAACCAAAACATATTAAAATTGCATTCGATGGATAGCTCATTTTGAGGACTACCATCATCCAGTTGGGTCTATGAAGTTTCCTCCATTTTCATCCTCAACTCGAGCTTCAAAAGGATTTTTTTTTCAAAAAATTGGTCGAAGAGGGGGAGAAGGGAAAAAAAGGGGGTTCTAGCGAACCTCCCTTTGCTAGAAGGGTTTAGAACCCCCCCTTCTAGTGAACCCCCCTTTAAATACAATTAAAAAATAAAACTCATTAAAGGGGGTTTTCTAGAAGGGGGGGGTTCAAAATCAGTCTAAGTCCAAACAACAAGATAATCTAGGGGTAGAATCATTGCCAAGAAACAAAGTGTGCTCCGCCAATTCGAAGGGTACGCGTCCTACCAGATTCTGGACTCTGTGCTTCGATGGATCTCAATCCAAGCAAGGAGTGGAAGATGGTTTTGAACTAATTAGTCCATCTAGTAAGACCCTTTTTGCAACACACATGTTACAATTTTACTATACAAATAATGTAGTAGAACACGAAGCTTTAGTACATGGACTATTCATGGCGTTGTGGAAAAGGGCCAAGGTATTATAGGTATTTGGGGATTTAGAGTTAGTAGTCAAGCAAGTTAGAAAGCAATGCTCATGTCATGATACAAGGTTAACTAATTATAGACATTAGAAGGGTTTGACACATTCAATATTCAGCTTATTCCCCAGGGTAAAAATTAGACCATTGATGCACTAGCACAAGTAGCCAGCACCTTGCAACCCTTGTCACTATCTAGCTTGAAGAAATTCACAGTGGAACTCACCCCTACCCCGTCCATGCCGAACAACTAACTAAATTTTAGGTGTTTGAAGATGATAAACATATCTTGGATTTCATTACCAGCTCGGATGTTTTCACCTCTCAGATTATAGATGAAGTGGAACCAAAAGAGGCAAAAATTGACATGGAGGGAGTCATCAACCTAAAGATGAATACAATACCTAGGGGAAAGGTACAATTAGAAAGAATATTTTATTTTGACCACATAAGGGATCAAAATTAGCAGAATAGGAAGGAATAGACAAACAATCAATGTGATACGCATATTATGAGGATTGAAGATGTAAAGAATGTTTTCATTGGAAAAGTTTGCACTCCAAAAGAAAAGAAAGGGATAATCAATGTGTTGCATGTATACCATGATATTATAGCCTAGGGTTATGAAGACCTCAAAACATATGATACATCGATCATCACACACACGATCCCACTTAAACTAGATGTGAGGCCTTTTAGGAAATGACAGCGGCCAATAAATGCATTGTTGGAACCTGTTATCTTCAAGGAGGTAAAGAAGTTGTTGTCTACTCACATCATATTCCCGGTTAGATACTCCAAATGGGTGGAAATTTTGGTTCCAGTTCGAAAAAAGAATGGAAAATTTTGGTTGTGTGTGGATTTTTGGAATTTAAACTGTGCTTCAAAGAAGGACAACTACCCAGTTCCATCGTTAGATGAGGTATTGTAGATCATAAACTGTTTACAGATGATTTCCTTGATGGATACTTGGTTTTTAACCAAGTGATGGTTTAGTATGAAGATAGACACAAGACTGTCTTTACCACAAAATGGGGAACCTTCGCATATAGGATAATTCTCTTTGGTTTAATCAACGCAAGGGTAACATTCCAATGGGAAACGGATATTACCTTCAAAGATTTGATCGGCAGGTGTATTAACATTTACATGGATGACATTATGTTGTTCTCCAAAAAAAGAAGCAATCATATCTAAGACCTGTGCAAGGTGTTTCATAAATGCAGGGAGTTTGGTATCATGTTGAATCCAAAGAAATGCATCTTTGGAGTGATGGATGGGAAACCACTTGGGCAAGTTATCTCAAAAAATGGAATATCCATAGATCCCGAGCGCATTCAAGCTATCCTAAAAATCCAACCTCCCGGAAGCGAAAAGGAGATTAATTTGTTCTTTGGGAAGATCAATTTTGTTCAAAAATTTATCACAAGGCTTGTTGAAATTGTAAAGCCATTAAATGCAATGTTAAAGAAGGATTCCAAAGTAGAATGGACACCTGAGCCAAAGCAGGAATATGACATGGAGATACAACCGATGAATTTGGTCAAGGGACAAGCTCTCACATGCACAATGGCTAAAATTGATCCAGGACTCACTACTTAGCAATACAATCTTGAGGACGTTTCCCCTGATGACTGGTATGATGATATTGTGTATTATCTGTTGAATCACAACTATCTACAACAATTGCAAGGGGTGTGAAGATGAGCCCTATGGATGAAGAGAAAAAACTATATGTTGAAGGGTGTTATATTGTATAAAAGGAACCATGGAGGAATTTATCTTCGGTGTCTTGGGAAGGTTGAGGCAACTGAAGTATTAAAGGAGTTCCATGATAGATTTAGAACAAGGCATGGATCAGGTCCCTTGATTGCTAATCAAATCTTACAAGCAAGGTGCTATTGGCCCACATTGTTAAGAGATACTCACAATCATGTCAGGGCTTGCCATATTTTTCAAACTATTGCAAGTAGAGAAAGGCACGATGTTGTCCCATTACAGCTAGTTGTTGAGGTAAGACCATTCACGCAGTGGGGACTAGACTTCATCGATCCAATCAACCCAACATCCTCTGTGGGACACAGGTATATTCTAACTACTACTGATTATTGCACTAGGTGGACAAAAGTTATCTCTTACAGACAGTGCACAAAAGAAGTGGTAATCAATTTTTTGGAAGAATATATTATTAATCATTTTGGATGTCCATTTGCTTTAGTATGTGATAATGGTCCTGCCTTTGCATCTTGAAATTCTTGGGGTGGGATTTTGACTATGGAATTATTTTGAAATTTGCTTCAAACTATTATCCCCAAGGTAATGGACTAGCTAAGTCAACCAATAAGAATTTTCTAACAGTCATTTATAAACTACTAGACAAAAATCCAAAGGATTGGCATACCCAATTATGGTTTTCTCTATGGGAAGATCGTACTAGATAGAAAGCAGCCGTAGGGACTTCCCTATATCACTTAGTTTATGGCCTGGAACCTATTTTCCCTATTCATCTCAGGATCCCTATGCTGCAATTCATTAATGAATACTATGATGAGCGAGAGCATCTTGAGGCCCTTCTGGTTCAACTTCTCCACCTGGAGGAGAAATGAGGTGAAGCCATAGAAAAATTCACTAAACATCAGGGCATAGTTAAACGCTGGTTTGATCGTAGAGCCAAGATCAAGGCCTTTAGAATTGCTGACCTAGTGTTATATTGGGATAAGGCCCATGAAAAGAAAGGGGAGCATGGTAAACTTGACAAGCTTTGGCTTGGCCCCTTTCAGATTTTTAAGATCTTAGGAGATAATGTGTTTCGCTTGAAGACGCTCACTGGAAAGGATGTCTCGTTTCCTGTCAATAAGCAGTACCTCAAGCATTATTTCCTGATCTGATAGGTTAGGGTTGGATGAGGCACTCACTACCCCATGCTTTGAGTCCTTGCTCCTAAGAACTCTTAGGTGTCTCCTCCACCTTGTTCTAGTGGTCCTGCCTCAGGTTTGGGTGCCACTACTCCTACTGACCAACCCCACTATCATCATGCTTTCCTTCTACCAAGTCCACCTTGGTGCTTCGCCACATCCTCTCCATTAGCCCTTACTCTTCTTTAAAGGCCAAATAACCTCAACCTTTTGCTAGATTCTTGCAGGGGTGTAATGGTGTTGTAAAAGCTTCAAAATAGCCTATCTAGGGTCCTTATGCAATCACAAGTTTCCAATTTCCCATCGCTTTCACAAAATCCTTTCCTAGGGTTAGAAGGCTACAAGCCTAGAGCCCCAATTAGGCCTCTTAATAGAGTCAAAATGCAACTTTATCCTAAACCCACCAAGAGACCTAGGTTCTTTGTTTAGGGTTTGTGTTTCTCATGCCCACACCTCAAATATTTTTAGGGTTTTAAGCCTGCAAAGCCCGTACACTATCCACACACAAAAATGGTCAAAACCCTAGGGTTTTTAAGCTTTTCAAGGCTATTTTCAGACTGTCAAAAAATTTTCCCTTCAAACAACTTGATAGAACCTCCTCCTGACCTCTAAGCATTGCCAAGACCCTCAAAAAAATTCACAAAAAATAATTTCTCCAAAATCTTAATTCCCCTACAAGTTATCTGCATTTTTCTCCTGGTCTTCCCTAGCCAGACCCTGCCTGGCTCGCCTAGGGCAAGACATTGCTAGCATTCCCTATACACAAACAAAACCTACTAGCTAACATATGTACAGGCATGGTGTCTAGGCACTATTTCCAAAAGTCCGTACAGTTTGTACGGTGGAAAAGTGCTCTAGCACCCCATTTTCTTTAAACAGTTTGGTTTAGACCAACAACAGGGCAACACTAAACTATTTACAAAAAGATGCTTAAAAACTCTACAAGAAGCTATCTAATGAATTCAAAATTATTGAATGACAACTACACTACATTCCACAGCCAAATAGAAACAAATCTAATCCATTAAAACTCAATCAAGATGCAAAAATTAGGAATTTTTGCACATAACGTTGTTTTCTTCTATTTCCCAAGATTTTACCAAAACAATAAGCTTCTAACCCTGCTCTAGGGTCGAATCATCCCTTATATAGGCTCCAAAAATAGTTGAGAACCTTTGGTCGAACCTCTTGTTGACCTAATAACAAAAGTTATAATACCCACTATGTTTTGCAAACCTTGCCAACTTTTGACAACATAACAAAATGAAGTTCCAAACCTATTTAACTCATGTCAACTTCTTTCCTAAAGATAAAAACCATCTCAAAGCCCTCTACACAATGGTCAACATGACCTTATGAAAACAATTCAAAAATTTAACCCTCTGGGTTTCTTCTTTACCTAAGAAACTGCCTGTTGTTCCTTAGGCGCTCCTACACCATTCTTCCCCTCTCAGCTCAAACACTAAGGATTGGAAGGAGAGATCACTGACAGGTCAATGCCCTGCTTTTTGAATTCAACTTCATCCAGATTCATGCTTGTTCTTCCACTTGATGAGGTGTTCCATGTACACCTTGTGTCTTGTGGCCTTCTTCACCCTTGACTCCAAGGTCTTCTCTGCCTGAGGCTTGTCCTGAGTAGGTAAAGACATGTTGTTGATGTTCTTGACTGTCCCCTTATACTTGATCAAATCAGCAATGTTGAATACTGGTGAGATTCCTAGATCGGTAGGTAACTCCACCTTGTATGCATTTTGACCATACTTGGCCAATATCTTGCATGGACCCACTCTCTTCATCTACAATTTGGTTGACATTCCTTTCTGCAACCTTGACTTGTTAAGGTGGACCATAACATAGTCCCCTACTTGAAATTGCATATCTTTCCTTGACACATTTGCCTTCTCCTTCACTTTTTGTGTAGCCTCAGTGACTATCCTCTTGACCTGCTCCTGAATCTCCTTCATGGTCTAATTTAAGTCTTCTGCATGTCCACTCCTATTCTCCATAGATCCAAGGTCTTTGAGCTCACAAATGCCTCTTGGGTGCATTCCATACACAACTTCAAAAGGACTTTTCCCTGTAGTTCTATTGACACTGTCATTATAAGCATACTCAGCTTGTGAGATAACCATATCCCATGTTTATCCATATTCCTTAGTTAGACACCTTAAAAGATTACCTAACACCCTGTTAACCACCTCTGTTTGACCATCGGTCTGAGGATGGTAAGCTGATCCAAATGACAGGTTGGTACCCAATCTGCTCCATAGAGTCTTCCAAAAATGACTCATGAACTTCACATCTCTGTCAGAAACAATGCTCAAAGGTAGCCCATGGATCCTAACAACTTCCTTGAAGAAAAGATGAGCTATGTAGCTGGCATCATGAGTAGTTTTGTAGGGAATAAAATGACTCATCTTGCTAAATCTGTCTACCACAACATAAACACTGTCAAAACCAGTCTTGGTCTTAGGAAGGCCTACCACAAAATCCATGCTCACACACTCCCATGGTCTATTAGGAATGGGCAGGGGTTGATATAAACCAACATTGCTAGCTCCTCCCTTAGATTTCATACACACAACACATTGTTCCACATACCTTCTAACATCTCTTGCCAACTTAGGCCAATAATAGAATCTTTGCACTAGCTCTAAAGTCTTATTTATGCCAAAATTCCCACTAAGACTACCATTATGCTTTTCCTGAATCAAATTTTCCCTCATTGACCCTCTTAGAACACATAACTGATTTCCCTTAAACAACAACCCACTTTGCAAGGTATACTCTAAGTATTGACTATGGAAATGGTTCTCAAATTTAGAACATACTTTATAGGCCTCTGAAAAGTCTTCATCTTCCCCATATAGATCCTTGAAACTCTCTATGCCAATGCTCTTGAGTTGTATCTCTTGCACTGTCAACAACCTTCTGCTTAATGCATCTGCCACCTTGTTCATTTGTCCTTTCTTGTGCTTGATGGTAAAAGTAAAAGCTTGGATTTATTCCATCCATTTCAAATGCCTATTACTTAACTTCTCTTGAGTGTTGATAAAGCTAAGTGCCTGATTGTCAGTAAAAACCACAAACTCCTTGGGTAGAAGGTAATGCCTCCATTTCCTAAGTGATTGAACCAAAGCATAAAGTTCCAAGTCATAGGTTGAACATTTCTTCTTTGCTTCATTGATCTTCTCACTAAAGAAGGCTATAGGCTTGCCCTCTTGACTAAGCACTCCTCCTACTACCACTCCGCTTGTATCACATTCAACAATGAACAACTTTTCAAAGCTAGGTAATAAGAGAATTGGTTGAGTTGCCACTTCTTGTTTAAGTTTCTCAAACCCTTTCTCAGCTTCTTGTGTCCACACAAACTTAGTTTTCAAACCACCCTTGATTGTATCTAGGACTGGTGCACATATACCACTAAAGTTCCTTATGAATTTTCTATAAAATTGGGCCAATCCATGAAAACTCCTTACCTCTGTTGCTGTGGTTGGTGTAGGCCAGTTTAGGATGGCTTCTACCTTGCTTGGATCCATCTTCAATGATCCTTTGGACACTACGAAACCCAAGTAGATAAGCTCTTGCTTAAAAAGAACTCACACTTCTCTAGATTTATTGCCAACTTCTATTCTTGCAACCTTCTAAGAACTTGCTCCACATGTTTCAAATGTTCTTCTACTGTCTTGTTGTATATGAGGATGTCATCAAGGTACACTACCACAAATATCCCTGTAAAGTCCTTGAGTACTTCATTCATGAGCCTCATGAATGTACTAGGGGCATTAGAGAGGCCAAATGGCATCACTCTCCACTCATATAACCCATCATTTGTCTTAAATGTTGTCTTCCACTCATCACCATCCTTAATTCTGATCTGATGGTATCCACTTTTGAGATCCAACTTGGTGAAGAACTGAGCTCCTCCAAGACAATCCATTAAATCTTCAATTCTAGGAATAGGAAATCTATATCTGATTGTGATTCTATTTATTGCTCTAGAATCAGTACATAATCTCCATTTACCTCCCTTCTTTGTTGCTAAAACCACTGGTACTGCACATGGACTGATGCTCTTTTGAATTAATCCTTGATCCAATAATTCTTGCACTTTCCTAGCTACCTCCAAATTCTGATCTGGTGTGAGTTTGTATGCTGCTTTGTTAGGTAATGAAGCTCCAGGTATGAAGTCAATTTGATGGCTTATGGCTCTCTTTGGTGGTAGAGTTGCAGGTGTACCATCACTGACTATACTCTTGTACTTATCAAGTAATCTTTGGATTGCTTCTGGTAAGACTGTATTTTCAGCCTTTTCTTCCTCTTTGGATTGCATCATGATCACATATCCTTCATCCCCTTGATGTAGGTTGTTAAGAAACTCCTTACCACTGCTCAACATGATGTTTGGTGTCTTTGACTGTCCTTCATCTTCTTCTGACAGTGACTGCAGCTTGAAAGTCTTCCCATCCTTCTTAAACGAAATGGTGTTCTCTTTCCCATCATACATAACACTTCTGTCATACTGCCATGGTCTGCCCGGTAGTAGATGGCATGCATCCATGGGTAACACATCACAAACTAACTTGTCCTTGTATCCTCTAATGGAAAACTCCACCGTTACTTGCTCATTCACTAAAACACTCTGCACTTTGTTCAACCATGTGACCTTGTAGGGGTTAGTGTGGGGTACCTTCTCCAATTTCAGTTTTACTACTACCTCCTCTGAGATTATATTGTCTGTTGAACCTGAGTCTACTATGACCTTGCATACTTTTCCAAGTATCTTGCACCTTACTCTAAAAAGAGCTCTTCTTTGTTTAGGTTCCTCCTTGACTGGTTGTCTGATCAGAACTCTGTTAAACATCAGATTCTCTCCTACCTCATATTCCATATGACTGATCTCAGATGCTTTAGGACTCATAGTGTCCTCTTGTGCATAGGCCACTCTCTTTTCATTGCTAGATGAGGATGCTTTCTCCGGACACCTATAAGCAGGATGACCTAGTTGGTTACAATGATAACACTTCATGTTTGCAAAATAGGAATTGCTCCTGCCTGGTCCTCTTCCTCTGTTTGAACCTCCTTGAGGTCCTCTACCTCTGTTATATCCTCTTCTAGAAGATGTTTCACCTCCATGCTCTGTGAGTTTAGACTCACCTTGATTTCTTTGGTCACTTCCTCTTCCTTGGTAGCCACCACGCTGTCCTCTTTGATCTCTGCCTTTGCCTCTGCCCTTAGAAGTCTGATCTTGCTTCCTCTTGTTCCTTTCCTCAATCTTTATGGCCAATTGATAGCAGTGGTGTACTGTCTTAGGACTTAAAAGAGCCATCTCCTCTTGGATGTTCCATTTCAAACCGTTAAGGTATCTAGCTACCTTAAGATTTTCATCCTCTATCACATTGGACCTCATACAAAGTTTTTGAAACTCTTCAGTATAAGTGTTTACATCTTGGTCTCTTTGCCTTAAGCTTTGCCTCTTCTTGTGTAGTTGAATCTCATAGTCATCTGGCATGTAGGCTTCTTTCACCTTGGCAACCATTCCTTTCCAAGTTGATATGGGTTGTTTGCCTTCTTTTTCCCTCTCTGTCTGAATGAACTTCCACCATGTCAAGGCAGATCCTCTTAGTCTTGATTTAGAAACCTTCACCTTCTGTGCTTCAGTGACTCCATCACATTCAAAATGGTTTTCCATACCTTCTATCCAATCCATGACTAGGTCAGCTTCCATCTTTCCACTAAAAAGTGGTATGCCTTCAAGTGCTTTCCCACTCAAAGCTTTCAATGCCTTCAAGAAAGGATCCTCCTTCAAAACAGGGTCAAGTGCAGGGGTCTTATCTTCCTCTGCAACCTCTTCTTCCTTAGGGATCCTTCCTTCAAATTGCGCACTCCTCACTGCTTGTTCAAGTTGGGCTATTCTTTCCCTCAATTATTTATTGTCTTCCTCCTGCTCTTCAACCATCTTGGCCAGTTTTGCATTTGTCACCATGGTGGAAGAATCACTAGACTCAAGGTCTGACATACAAGATTCTTTCCCAAATCTTTAACTTGCTCTGATACCAATATGATAGGTTAGGGTTGGATGAGGCACTCATTGCCCCATGCTCTGAGTCCTTGCTCCTAAGAACTCTTAGGTGTCTCCTCCACCTTGTTCTAGTGGTCCTACCTCAGGTTTGGGTGCCACTACTCCTACTGACCAACCCCACTATCAACATGCTTTCCTTCTACCAAGTCCACCTTGGTGCTTCGCCACATCCTCTCCATTAGCCCTTACTCTTCTTTAAAGGCCAAATAACCTCAACCTTCTGCTAGATTCTTGCAGGGGTGTGATGGTGTTGTAAAAGCTTCAAAATAGCCTATCTAGGGTCCTTATGCAATCACAAGTTTCCAATTTCCCATTGCTTTCACAAAATCCTTTCCTAGGGTTAGAAGGCTACAAGCCTAGAGCCCCAATTAGGCCTCTTAACAGAGTCAAAATGCAACTTTCTCCTAAACCCACCAAGAGACCTAGGTTCTTTGTTTAGGTTTTGTGTTTCTCATGCCCACACCTCAAATATTTTTAGGGTTTTAAGCTTGCACAACCTGTACACTGTCCACACACAAAAATGGTCAAAACCCTAGGGTTTTTAAGCTTTTCAAGGCTGTTTTCAGACTGTCAAAAATTTCTCCCTTCAAACGACTTGATAGAACCTCCTCCTGACCTCCAAGCATTGCAAAGACCCTCAACAAAATTCACAAAAAATAATTTCTCCAAAATCTTAATTCCCCTGCAAGTTATCTGCATTTCTCTCCTAGTCTTCCTTAGTCGAACCCTGCCTGGCTCGCCTAGGGCAAGACATTGCTAGCATTCCCTGTACAAAAACAAAACCTACTAGCTAACATATGTACAGGCATGGTGTCTAGGCACTGTTTCCAAAAGGCCGTATGATTTGTATGGTGGAAAAGTGCTCTAGCACCCCATTTTCTTTAAATAGTCTGGTTCAGACCAGCAACAGGGCAACACTGAACTATTTACAAAAAGATGCTTAAAAACTCTACAAGAAGCTATATAATGAATTCAAAATGCTTGAATGACAACTACACTACATTCCACAGCCAAACATAAACAAATCTAATCCATTAAAACTCAATCAAGATGCAAAAATCAGGAATTTCTACACATAACGTTGTTTTCTTCTATTTCCCAAGATTTTACCAAAACAATAAAGCTTCTAACCCTGCTCCAGGGTTGAATCATCCCTTATATAGGCTCCAAAATAGTTTAGAACCTTTGGTCGAACCTCTTGTTGATCTAATAACAAAAGTTATAATACCCACTGTGTTTTGCAAACCTTGCCAACTTTTGACAACATAACAAAATGAAGTTCCAAACCTATTTAACTCATGTCAACTTCTTTCCTAAAGATAAAAACCATCTCAAAGCCCTCTACACAATGGTCAACATGACCTTTTGAAAACAAAACAAAAATTTAACCCTCTAGGTTTCTTCTTTACCTAAGAAACTGCATGTTGTTCCTTAGGTGCTCCTGCACCACCTAAGTTGTTACAGCTCATCCTTTGTACATAGTTAGATTAGGTGGTTTGTTGTAGGGTTAGGTTGCTTTAGGATAGTTTTCTTTTTTTCTTCTTTTGCTCGCTTTTTCTTTGTTGTGGGTGTATCTTGGGCTCAATGTGGTGGCAATGTCATGTGCATTCGAAGGGAGGACTTTGTTGTACATTCATGTTTGTTTCTTAAATAAGAATTCATAAGTTGTCTGGAATTTTTTACTCACTTCCATGATCAGGTTTCATTAGTTGAATTCTTGCTTGATCTAGAAAAGGAATCTTTGTTTGAATCCATTCACACCTATCTCAGTATCTCATGAAGTACATATCTTTAATACTCCCAACAGGCTGTATGATAGTTATCACGAGGTCTGGATAGGTGAAAAATCTTAAAATTTGCTTTAGTGACCACTATAATCTCCAAACCTCGCAATAAGCTTCATGGCTTATTCAGCTTACAAAGTTATAAAAAGATAAAAGAAATTATTACATATGCAAATAAGTGGTTGTGTGAATAACTCTATCGAGGCTATGGACGCCCGGTTGGCAATAGAGCAATGTTGGTGGGGCTTGCAACAATAACCTCGTCGGGGCTATAAACACCTGACTGGCTGTGAGGCAATATCCAGGTTATTTTTGGAGTTAGATTATCTACGTAGCCTGTCCTGATTGACTGATCACTTACCTTTATAGTCTCTAAGGGAGAGGAATGAACTCATCACTCACACACATCTCTAAGATATTTTGTGAGTTGATTCAGTTAAGAATTTTGTTTCTCCCTTGAGCATTGAGTTTGTCTTATGAAGCTTCAATCCTGGTCTGTGAAACCAAAGATTTTGTCTTTTGAATGAATTCTTATCCTTGGGACACTCAGGAGCGTTCCCCTAGTAGATTCACCATTTGTTGTGGATTTTGCACTGACACTTTCCACAAACCTTAGAACAAGGCATAAATGATAGTATCTTTGACTTTAATGCTTTCACATCCTTCATTTGAGTTTGAAGCACAAGATTTCAAGTGTTTAAATACATGCAGGTATCCCTTTGCGGGAAGCCACATGCAGATTGCCAATGTCCACGAGCCATTTTTACAAACTATCTTTAAGCAACATTTGCATGACCGGCTTCCACACGGTAACTTTCCACAAGACCTAAAATAGTGGAAATTCACAATTTTAATGCTTCGAAATGACTTTAATTTGATGTTCCCTCATGTAGAGTGTATTAATAATCAAATTTTGCTAAGTGTGGAACAATTGCAGAAACTTCATGGCGGGAAGCCATTTGTGGATTTACAACTCATACAAGCCATTTTTATGGCATATACTTAATCGACATCTACATTGACGGTTTTTGCATTGAGATTTTCTACATAACTCAAGATGACAAATTCTAAAAGTGTGATGGTCTTAAATATCTTTGATTCATATTTTCCATGTGCCTAAATGCATTTACATCAAAATAACTTAACAATTTGCTAATGCATAAATCTCAGTGCGAGATGCCATTTGCGGAATGCTATTGCACTGACACCACTGTCGATGGCTTCTAAATTGATGGCACTTGCAAAGCTTTGGCCCGCAAAATGATGAGGCCTGAAAATGGATAGAATTATCTAGAAATGGATGAATCTAATGATTCCTCTTAGACATCTGATACATTTTAATGAAGTTTTATGATGATCTAACTAACATTTTGCTTCTCCTTAATTCGTCAAGGTACTTATTACGCGTTCTTTGTGTAGGATTTATGGAAAGGGTTGAGAAGACTGAAAAAGCAGGGAAAGGCACTAGGGCAACAAAGAATGAGAAGAAGATGAAAATGAAGTACAAATTTCACAAAGTGGAGTGTACCTCTAAGATTGTGACACATTGGGACAAAGTAATAGTCACTAATTTGGGACAAATTAATATTGATGAATTCCGACAATGGTTCTTGGTCTTGCCTAAGAATGAAAATGCATGGAAACTAAAGAAAAGTGGCATAACACAGGCAACAAGCTTTCCCCCGGCCTTGATCAGTCTAGAATTAATTTTCGGATGCCGATAGTGTTATCACAAAGAATCCAGGAGAATAGTAATTGTTGACAGAAGGGTATTGGCAAACTTAATTCCCATGTCAATTGAACAAACGTTCATGATTCCTTCATTTGATAATATGGAGGATTGCATGAAAGAGTATGCCAGCAATGTATGGAAAGAGAATCCTATGGCTTGTAAGAAATCAATAAATCAGACATGGATGCTTGATCCTCACCCTAGCGCAAGTAAGTTGCCCCAAAATCTTTATCGGAGCGACTTCGTGGAGGAAGCCAATGATTTAGTAACACTCCTAAGCAGATTATTGGGACTCCCAACCTCTTCCATCTTTGAAGATAAGATGTGGTACTTTGTAGAGGAAATGCTAAGGGGAGATACAAGGTTCCATTGGGCTAACATGATAAGTGATAATATTCATGCCTAGCTTGTAGCAGTAAAGAAGACTCGAGAATTTTATATGACTTCCTATATTGTTTACCTATTGGAAATAAATTTTCCATATAAGGGGCTAACGTGCATAGGTGATATCAGAACAAGGAAAGGACAAACTATTGTGTATGATTGCTATCTGTAGTTGTAATACATGAATTTCAAGAAGAACTATAGGTGAGTGAATGATGCCTTTATCATGCATATTCTTCGGACACTGTCAAATGATTTCAACAAAATATTATCACATTGTGCTAAAGCTTTAATAAAAAACTTTGGGTACTAGTTCATTCAACTCCCCAAGTTCACCTACTTAAGAATCGAAGGTTTCTTGGGGTTCCCATACCAACTGCTTAGATATCCAAGTGATAGGATAATTTTGATAGAACTCACATGACAATTACTAGCTTCACATATGTTGTTACAATCAAAACATCGCACAAGAGTCCCTTATCCTATCACCTTTGGTCAAGGGTTATACTCATGTCCTGCTACCCTTTGTGCAAAATATTCAGAAAAGGAGATTTTAGAATATGATCTTGTGTTGCACACTGAACGAGGAAGCATACCCATGGGGGAAGTTGAAGAAACAAGTTGGTAGACAACACGTTGACAAAGCACATATCGAGTACTTTTGGGAAAACTGTGATGATGACCGCGAGCTTCGTAAGCGAATCTATATGAGATTGACAACAAAATTCATAAGGACTCTCGATTTATTTGTTGCCCCAGACCAAGTGGTAGAAGATGATAATACCCTTGATGAAAAGGAATTTAATGTTGTTGCCAAGGTTCCCTTACCGGTAATTGATTGGGCAGAGGAGGAGGTAATAAATTTGGACACAATCATGCACCTAGTGATGCAACAAACGAAAAAGTGGCTAGATGATCAAGTGGCTCAATTAGAGTAACATGGTGTTGAACAAACATATGGAGAATGGGAAGAAGAAAGAGCTCTAGAAAGTGAAACAAAAAGTGAGGCCAAGGTTGGTTCATCAGGTGAAGCACCAAAATCTTCATTGGCCACTTGATCAAGAAAAATAAAAGTAGTGGACAAATAGCCGATTGAAAAACAATGTGTTTATACTAGGTAGACGGTGGAAGGGCAAAGACCACCAAAGAAGGAAAAGAAGACAAGAACCTTTGTTCCTGAAATGGAGGCGATCAAAGAAGAGCCCTCTCCTCCCAAGGAAGATCCTAAACCACAATCACCTCCACCATCCACTACACCATCCACTTCTACTCCACCTCTGCTTCCCGTATCATCATCACTTGCTATGGAAATATCAGTCCACCTCACCTCTTCCACCCCAACCACCTTGGTGGTTGTGATTGTCTCTTCATCATCTACCTTGTCTTCCCCATATTCCTCTTTTCTCTTGGCTCTGCAACCCATTTTCTCCACCTTGCCACCCATTATTTCCACTGTCCCTTTGGTACCAACCACTTTGCCTGAGTCCTTTGTAGCTTATTTGAAAAATATGCCTCGGAGTTTGTCAGAGACTTTGTTGTCTTCAGAAGTAAATAAATTGATGTCCCAACTGACTGCTGCACTACTAAAGTTCTCCTCCTATTGAGCCACCCAAGATGGAAGCTACTAAGAAGATATGGGAGGAAATGTAGAAGGGAAAGAACAACTTGAGGAGATGGTCGGTGCAGTTGAGGAATCTATGGGGTTGGATACAAATGATGATTATTATGAACATGTAGATCAAGGATTGAAAAATGTTGACCTAGATGAAGAGGTTTTAGATGATGAAGGACAACAAACTTTGAAAGAGGGAGATCTAAGTGTTTGATGAGCACTTTAACGCGGAAGCATCCGATGAAGAACATGATAAGGAGCACAATGAAGAGGATATTTGGGATACAAAACCAGGTGAAGAGGAACGCCATTCGGAAAAAGGAAGAGGATGAACAAAATGAAGAGGAGCTCTAGGAAATAGATAAAGATAAAGATCAACATGATGAGTAAGCTCACTCAAAAAAGAGAGAAGATGATATGTGAAAGAATGAAGAAGAGGAAAATACTAATGAAAGAAAGGTTGAATCTGCTCAAGAAATAGGAGCTGAGCATGATAAAGGGAAGGAAATAATACAAGAAGAGGAGCATATTGAAGGAGAAAAGAATGTTGAAGACACTCCGAAGTAGGGGTATGATGAGCCATTGAAGGATTGCGAGGACACTACATCCTCCGATCAACAAACATAAATTCCTTTATAGTTGGAGCAACAATTAAGAAGTAAGGCTCCAGTGTTACAAGATCCTAAAGCTCATTTGGAGGCCATACTAGGACATGCCTAGGTAAAGCCCAAAGAAAAGAAGGCCAAAATTGAGTCACACAATACAACTGATACCTCGGGCTCTCATATTTTGCATGTGGCCACACTAGCAATGAACAAGGATGCAGATACAATACAAGTTGTAGATTATCACATAACATATGTCAATATTAGTCTCGCTACCCGAGGAAAGAAGATTGATGAATTTAAGGGGTCAGTTACCAATATTTTAAATCAGATGGACAAAGATTAGGCTACCAAGGTGGAACTGAATGCACATGTGGCTAAATTAACAACCTTCATTCAACAATGGGCTATGCTTGGGGATGAAGTCCCAATGGAGTCGTCGATGCTTGCAATTCTATCAAAAGAGGAAATAAATAAAAAGCAATGAATGAGGACTTGGACCAGGTCTACTTCAAACTGGTTTAGGAAGGTAACAGATATGGGCAATAAGGCCATTCATTATGCTATTGACATGCATAATAATTTTTTGATTTTGAAGTCTGAGATTGAAAAGGAAATTGAGAACTACAAAAATTTTCCTGGTCTCTACAATATCACGTGCCCAAATTTGCGCTACATCCAGAAATTGCCTATAGAAGTTTTAGAACAAGAGTTATTTCTACCCAAGGATCAACATGATCTGCTTGAGGCTTGGATATTTTCCCTTGAATTTAAAAGAGAGGTTCTTGAGAAGGCATTTCCAAGCCTTGAAGGTTCTATTTGAATGTGATGATATTATGGAATTGATGACTAGAGTAGAAATACTTGTTGAGAAATTGGATTGTGGAACCGTGAGGAGGGAATTTCAAAAGAAGATACAAGAAGGAATTATTGACAGTCTATCGGGAAGTTTCTTGGATTTTGTCGCACATGCCTTCACTCATGCTGAATGAGTAATTCAGAGAAGAAGCCAATGTGTGGAACAACATATAGAGTTGATGAATGAGTTCAGATTGATCGCCTTCAAGATCAGTAAGTTAGAGTTTCCGCCTCTTTCTAAAATCGAGGATACCCTAAAGAAGTTTGTTTAATATGCTATTGTACAAAAGGAAGCTGGAAATATTTTAATAGAAGATAATTTTTTGTAACTTCCAGTTAAAAGACAAAATAGTTGCCTCAAAGTGCGTACCAGATTCTTTTTGATATTTCTTTAATATAAAATAGGCTAAGGAATATTGCACATTCTCCTAGGTTCACATGTGAATCAATTTTATATTAAAAAATATTTTTCTTGCATTTAATGTGATGTAAACCCTAAGTAGTAGTAAATCTAGGTCATTGAATGTAAATCAATCTTGGCCATTGGTTTGAATTGTGAAAAACTATAAATAGAGGCTTCCTCTCATTTGCAAAGAGAGATGAATTGTTGTATGAAGGAATTTTGAAGCAATATAAAGGAAGGCATTGAAGTGTGGTGAATTCCTTGTGTGCTCTCAATGTATGCATGATTCCATCTTCTCATTTCATTTACAATTCAGTTTTCTTTTCAACTTTATTAGTTCATATTCAGTTTTAATGGTGACAAAGTGTTAGGGTATCTGATGCACTTCCAACTCATACTTTTGGTGGTTTATTGATGATAAATTGTTGTGTAATGTTAGTCTAAGCTTATTCTTTTAATGCACTCAAGTTTAATCATGTATGTTCATGCTTCATGTGTTAATGTCACAATCTAAAAATATGAAGACAACCTTGAGAGATTGCACTGACTTTGTGATACTGTAGAACCTTCGTGGTTAAGCAAAATCTAGTTTTGGGAGTCTGTCTACCTTAATACATGCCATTATTACTACTGATCTTAGTTTCAAAATTAGAAATACTCCTTCAACCCTTATATCTTTTTCTATTTCTTTCAAAACCATGTTAGTTTTAGGATTCCAACATCACTATATTATTCTATTTGATGATTAAAAGTGAATTTCAAATTGCTGTTCTGAAACTACAGTCAAGGTTTACCAGTTTTCATACTTTTTGAAATCCTTTTCTTAGATCCATAAGTTCTAGCCTTGTAAACCATACATTCCCTTTGTGTTACCAACAAAACACATCATCACTGAGCCATTTTCTGCATTGTCAAAACCTAACCTTAGAGACCTTGGGATTACTTTTTGAAGTTTCCTAAAGTGAGTCACCTTTCAAGAGAGATACAACACTTGTGTTTTATTTGTGTTGTGCAGTGCAAGAACACTCAACACATGCGACATTCATGATTTTTTCTTCTCACAAACTTTTTTATTTCTTCATCAGTATTTGGGAATTCCTGCATATTAACATCTTATTTTTTTATCCATTTGTCATTATGTTTTATCCATGTATTCTTTCTTCTCTTCCTCCATAACTAGTTTAGGCCAATGATAGTTCTCTATAGTTTGAATCTTCTTTAGATAACAACTAGACCATTGTTGATGCTTCCAAAGGGGAAGCACCCATTTTAGCCAATAAAATCTCTACAAAACAATAGTTTTAATTTTGGGATTGCTTATGATTAGATGTTTTTGGATTCTTTCTAACTGCCTCCATTTCTAATCTGACTTATTGCTCCCCAAAATTTTGCACCTATAGAGAATTATCAGAATAATAAGCAAACCAAAAAGTGTTCTCTTGATTTTCCAATCCCATAATTAAACATTCATACATCTATTTTGCACAGAGCATAACACTTTCCAACCTCTTTGAATTCTTTTTGTTATGTTACCCAATTGAACTTGTTGTGGAAATCAAACCTAAGATATTTATACACATCCACTCTTGCCATGGATTGCCTTAAAAAATAAAATTAGTTAGTCATTTTTTCTCCCCAATGATACATTATAATAATATTGCAATTGATTTTTCAACTCATTTTGTTAATTAGTTATTAATAAGTTGGTTTTGAACCAATTAAAAATTAGAATTTGATGTTATTCAAATATAATTTTTTTTTTTTAAAGTGATCATGTTAAATATTTAACTTTAAAAATTGTAAAAAATATTTTTCTTGAACATAATTGGCTAAGAAGTTTGGGGTGTTATGGACAAAATTGTAGGGAAAACAAGATAAACTATTTTTTTAAACATGATTTTTCATTTCATTAAATCTTTTCTAAAATAAATAAATGTTACTTATTTTTATATATATATATATTTTTTAACATCTATAAAAATAATATTCTTAACTAAGATTTCATTTTATATAATTAACCCATACCTTGGATACATGGGGCGAGACTAGTCGTAGCCCGTACCTTGGATACCCCTGGGGTAGTCCCACCTCTTAAACTCAAGAGTGGAGTCGAACCCAAGACCAATGGGGAGCAAACCCACTGCCAAAGCCAACTCTACTACCCATTCGGGCTAAAACTTATATTTATTTTTATTTACATTAGTAAAATTTACATTTATAATTCTTCTTCGCCCTAACTCGCCCAAATACCCACAAGCTGCTGGGCGCGAGATTGAATTGCGGAGACACCTGTTATATAAAAAAAATAAAAAAAAATTACATTTATAATTACAATACTAACCACTAGTGTTTTGATTTTGGTAACGTTCAACCTCCATCCTACCTTGTGACAAAAAGGTTTTAAATTTAATTTCTTTCAAACTATGAGTTGTCTCATAATTGAAGGCTTTCCGTGGATGCATTCAACAATTTTAAAGGATAACAAAATTTCTGCCGCCATTTCCAAATTCTGCGTAAGAAAAAATTGAAATTTGCGTCACATTAATTTGCGCTTTCTCGCTGTCAGTGCAACAAACTGCAGCTCGGCCAATCCATGGCAACATAACAATTACACCCAATCGACGCCGCTGCCGCCGCCACCACTGTCGACGCCATGTCGTCGTCTTCATCCGCCTCCTTCAAACCCTACAAGCAATGGCACGTCCTGAAAGGCCACAGCGCCGCCGTATCAGCCGTAAAATTCTCCCCCTCGGGACAGCTTTTGGGCAGCGCCTCTGGCGACAAAACCCTCCGTCTCTACTCCGCTGCTTCTTTCTCTACTAAAACCTCGCTGTTGGGGCACACCCACGGAGTCTCGGATCTCGCCTGGGCGCCCGATTCGCTCCGCCTCGCCTCCGCTTCCGACGACGCCACCATCCGCCTCTACGACACCTCCTCCCTCCAAACCCTTCACGCATGGAAGCCCGCCAAGGAAACTCTCAGCGTTCAAACCCTAAAGGCCCACGCCGGCCACGTCTTTTGCGTGGATTTTCATCCGCGTTCGAGCCTCCTTGCCTCTGGGGGCTTTGATGACACTGCCAGAATCTGGGACGTCAACAGCGGCAAGTGTGTCAGGGTTTTGACGGACCATCAGGAGCCCGTCACGGCCGTCAATTTCAACCGCGACGGCTCGCTGCTGGCCACCTGTGGCTACGATGGAGTTTGTAGGGTTTGGGACACTGCCACGTGGCAGTGCTCCGGGATGCTTGGAGATGAGCAGAATACGCCAATGTCGTTTGCCAAGTTTTCGCCCAACGGGAAATTCATCTTGGCTGGAACACTTGACAACACTCTGGTAAGTTTTTGTTGTGCTTATAGTGTTGTTTGGAGGGGGGTTTAAAAAACCTTGATCATCTAATATATGAAGAAAACAAAAAGAGCAAAACAAAATATAATATTACAACCATGTGAATCGTCTATGATTTCAAGAACACCAATGTGCCACTTGAAGCCACAAAAAGCTTATCACAATTTTGTTCTTGCCCTTGCATTCGATAAAATGCTACATCCCTTTTTCCTTCATATTCTTCTTTGATTTTCTACTATTAGTTGTGTATTTTTTTATGGCTTCCTCTAACAATGGGCCACCAAAATCATGAAAACTGGTGTTGTAAACCCCACACTTGCAACAGTTAATGCAATTACCAATGCCTCACAATATGGATTGCCGACTAGATTAAATGGAATATTATTGTAGTATCAAAAATTTGCAGCTGTCTTCCTTGCCTTGCAACGCTTCTTTCAATTCTAGGCAATACCTTAAAGAAAAAGTTGTGCACGTGGAACATTGTGAGGAATGAATAAATTTTGTTTCATTATAGATGGTTTGAACTTAGTACAATTGATGGAACACCAAATTCTTTGTCCAAATAAAATCTCTAGATGAATTAGGCCTACTCATGGAATTCATCACCAATAAAACCACTTCCCTTGTCCTTTTTCCTTTCAACTTTTTTCTTCTCACAATGAGAAAGTAGGGCATAAATTTCTTTTTTCACTTCTTCCTCCACTTGGCTACACAATTGGACATCTTGGTCAACAATTTGACCAAGGTGGTATTTCAATTGATCAATATCCCCTCTTCTATTAATTTTGCAATAATTGTAGGTCATTGTACCATTGATCATACTTGCTATGCCATGCTTACCTTTTCCATGTAGGGTCCTTTCCATTGGAACTTTGCATTGCACACTATAGATTCTATAAATTCAAAAAAATTCAGCAACATGACAACAAGGTTTCAATGTGTTTGAATTTGAAATGAAAAGGACCAAACACAAAGGTTGTAGGATATTCCAAACCTCCTAGCATGCATATTGGCATACCCTCTATGCATAGTTGTAAAACTCAAACTTGACAATAACTTGGTAAGCCCAATTTTTTTTGGAAAAATTGGGACTCAAACAAAGACTTGGGGAAAAACTTAGCAATAACTTGGCAAATTTATCAAACATTTGAAAATACATATTTTTTAAAATTATTTTTGAAAAACATACATATATATTGAATTTTTAGAACACATTATTGATTTCTATCATATATATAAATCAATATTTGAGTTTAATACATATCATAGAGCAAAAAACAAGTTCAACTTTTGAATACATATGAACTTAAAGTTTCATTGTCAATGAAAAATATAAATCATAAATTTCGTCTACGACTAAAGCTCAAAAAGTTTGTTGCCGTTGTGTGGGTGTTGTTGAAGTAGATGGTCTAGCTGCAATATCCTTAATAGGAGCCTCAACACGTGCCTGATCCATAGCGATAGGATCAAGTTGTGTATGTGACGAATCTGCTTATGATGTTTGACTAATCTCGCTTTCTACCCCACATCCACTTTCCATTCAACTATCTCCTTCTCCAAATTAGCTAACTCATCATCAGTTAATAATGGATCAACATTAACATCATTAGGCCCAACAATCCAATTTGAATATGAATCAATGTCATCAAGGTCAAGTGCTTCATGTGAACGTTGCCATTGTACCTTCTTTTCATGCAATTGAAAGTTGTATTGCACATAGACAAGGTCATTCAAGTGCTTTTGATTCAACCTGTTGCACTTCTTTGTGTGAATGGCCTCAAAAACACTCCAATTATGCACACAACTAGAAGCATTACAAGGCTGGGATAAAATGCGGATGGCAAACTTTTGAAGATTAGGTGTTGTGGCACCATAATCTTCCCACCACAAATCTACAAGGATAATAATTGTCATTTATATCTTAGTAAGGATTTTAATAAACTTAACAATTAAAATAATTAGTAAAATAAATTTAAAATTAAACACATTTTTTTATGTGGTTGCAGAGTGGCTCTCCTACGAATGCAAAAACTCGAAGAAAACAATTGTTAATGAAATTGCAGCTTCAGTCGTTCCTTCCAGCTCAGCCCTATTGGGGAAACATAAATTAAATGATAGCCCGTTGGCTATTTAATTTATATTTGTTTTGTATTAACTTCATTCTATATTTTGATTATGGCCGACATGAGATGATACGAATTCATCTTGATCTCTTATTAGAAGTCATTTAATATTTGTATATTAATTGAGGCCGACTTCAATATATGAAGAGACGCGATTTCACTCCTGGCCGACATCATTTATGAATTGTTATTGTGTTTATTCTGGCCGACCTTATGATATGAAGAGGTGCGACCTCTCTAAGTTGTATATATTCAAGATCATCCGTCCTTTGCAAAACCATCAAGCAAGTTCGTTTTCTCTCCATTCAAGTGCGAATTTTCTCCAAGAGCAGATTGCGAATTTCTGTAAGTGCAGATTTAGGTATCAAGGGAGGACAGATTATTATCTGTTGTGCATCTAGAATAGGTGCTGAATAATGGCCTTGTGATTGGCCTCATTGTAAAGAGAATTGTTGCCATTATTTATATATAAAGAGAGATCTTTGTTGTTGGGTTTTTCTCCCTCAAGAGGAGGGTTTTCCCAGGGTATCTGCTATGTTATTTTGTCTGATTTTTGAATTATTTTCTGTGCACTTAATCTGATTATGAAATTTCAACATGGTATCAGAGCAGGTCTAAAAAGATCTGATCAGAAATTGAGTGCAGAAAAGAAAATTTATGAAGTTGGCAAGTGCAGAAGTCTCCTTGTTGACCATTGAAGGTCGTTGCCCTTGATGTGGTCTCTGTTTTGAGAATTGAATTGGAGTTAGTAATCGAATAGTTTTGATGTGCTCTGGCTACATTGCGGGTCCAACCAGGTCATTATCGGGTTCGAAGGTGACATTGGACTATGGCCACCCCTTGGAGGAGTCGTTGGACTTTGGCCACCCCTTGCGTGAGCATCTCCCGCACACTTCTTTGCAAATCACGCCTGTAGCACACTCATCCCGCGTCCTTTCCATGTCAGGAGTCTACAGCGTGGATTGTTGAAAGCCACAGTTGTCACTACAATAGTAGGAGCATTGTTATCCTCGAACAAGTGGAAGCCGACTCGGGAAATCTCTGGAGAAGAAGCGACTACCTTGTTGATGCACACGTTCATTTGTAGGAGAGGCTCGAGTCTAGGATCATCGTGTTTGTTCGCCAGGAATCGAGATCATTACAATAGAGCGAATCACTTTAGTTTGGAGCGAACTTGCACTCAGAAGGATATTGTCAGGTGTCGCTTATCTCTGCGTCGTCAATCTCTATGAATCCTAGTCGGAGCACATTCTGGAATTCGGGAGGTCTTCAGAATGACCTTATATCCTCTGACTTCCTCGGTGGAGACGGGAAATTCTTTCAACCAGCATTGACCTGTGATATATTCCGTAGATGTTCATGATGGTATTCGTCATATGCATTGAAGCCATATATAGTCGTCTGGGCAGATTCGGGACTTTCTCATCTTCAAATTTTTGTTCAAAATAAAAGTTCGCAATTCACTTGTGACCTCTAGTTTCAGGTAGCGCAGTACCATTCTACTGATTCATGTGCTGCAATACTTTTGCCAGTGGCTCGCAATGGTCAAGAGCTCAACTGTTGGATGATGACTGAGAATCATTTTTTTGTTGTTATTCATTTTTTTAAAATCGTATCCTAAGGAGTTTGTGTGAGCCTCTTCTGGTTGCACTTGGCGCACATTCACTATGGTAGTTCTATTCATCGGGTGTAAGGATAATGAGTATAAGGCACACCAAGATGTTAAGTCTTTACAGTTCAGATCAAGCAGTGTTCAAGAAAATTCGTGGAGCTTTGTGTGCTGTCAGGCATATGGATTGCAAGTCTCAGAATGGAGTATTAATCTAAAGCCCTAGAGCAAAGCGCCTGATAACAGGTTGTGATCCTCTGCATAAGGAGTCTATTCTACCTTGAGATGAATTGAGAAGCTGAAATTAGGCTCTCGGGTCAAGAGGCATTGATGAAAGTGTAAAAGGGCATTTGGGTTTACTGTCATGGGCCTATGATCAGTCATGAACCTGATAGAGGAAGGTTGTGAACCTATCCGAGTATAAGAGCTGTGAAGTATATTGAGTACAGTGAATCTTTAAAGAGATAAGTATTCTTTGTTTACTTCCTTGCTATCACCTTCTAGGTTGATTTTTTTTTGTTTGCTAATTGCTTACTTGAATCATGTGTGATAGAGATCTTTGGCATTTCGTAGTATAAATCTCTGAGTGTGACTCTGAGATGAAAAAGTGAAATGAAATTTCGTTGTGATGGTCACATCGATACCTTTCTCCATGTTCATGGACTGCAATGGTGCCTTGAGAAGGCTGGTCCTGTATTGAACATGTTGGCTGCATGCAAGAGATCTGTAGTTTGTACAGACTGTCTCTTATTGATGCTGAGTTTAACACTCTTGAGAGGAGCAAAAGATGGAAGCAGGATATATCAGAATTCATTAAAGATAAGTTTCTTTATCCCCTTATTCTGATCTTTTGATAAGTTAATTTATTTATTCATGATTTATAAATTATTCATGCTATAACTTGGAATAGTAAACCTTGTATGATTCTAGTCTTGATATTTCTTTGGATAGTTATAAACCGTTAGTAATCTCTCTCTAAAATGTTTTGTGAACAGCTAGAAGCTGGAAGGTGATGAGAGATTGCTTAGCGATGAAAAGCTTGAGGCATCTTATGAGGAAGTCATGCCAACCAAAGAAATGATCAAGCGTGATGTCACAACTTGCAGCCATGGAACTGAGTTGGTGGTTAGAGGGAGTCCACTTCCAAAAGTCTTCTTTGCAATCTCTGAAGCAGGGATCAAGAGGGAGTTTTGTAACTCACTGAGAAGAAGTGAAGATTACTGTATTGCATAGCTGCTGAGATCAGAATTGCTCAAGACTGTCATCTGGATTTGTCATTGGTAGCTCTGCAAACCTATTCAAAATAGTGAGACCTGGAATGAGGTCAAGGAGGACTATCCTGAACTCTCTACAGTACCAGAGGTGTGCGTTGGAAAACATTTATCTAAGTCAAAGTGTTGCAGGCAATCTTGGGCGAAGAGGTCAGAAGGTTGATGCAAGTGTTTGAAGATTTAGAGGGAGCTTGCTGAGCCTGAAGAAGATGGTAATCTTGTTGCAGCAAAGCATATCCTGAGATACTTGCATGGCACAGTTGGATATGGATTGAGATATTCTTTAGGTTGGATCTGCTATGATATCCTTGTGCAGCAGGAAGCAATCATCTGTAGCATTGAATACAACAAAGGCTGAGCTTATTACAGCTTGTGTGGCAGCTCGAGAAGCAGTGTGGCTTCGTAAGCTCCTTGTAGGATTGTTTGGACAATCAAGGAGCCTACTATCATTCACTGTGATAATCAGAGTTGTGTGAAGCTTTCTGTCAATCCTGTGTTTCATGACAGATCCAAGTATGTTGAGATCAAGTACCACTATATCAGAGACATGGTACTGCGGAAGGCTGTACAGTTGAGGTACATTAGCACTGATGAGCAAACGACAGATATTCTCACCAAGCCTCTCGTCAGGATAAAGTTTGTATACTTTCGAGATAAGCTTGGTATGGTGGAGAATCTAGCCTTGACTGAGTATGAGTCTCAGTATCAGTGAGCCTTGTTAATGCATTTTCTTCTGTGACGGAAGAATTTGAGGTGAAAGCCCTTGTTTCCACCCTTTGAGCTGAGTCATGGTGGATGTCATGTGTGAGACTCCATGACATATGTTGTACTTGTGTTTCACCCTTTGAGAGAGTCATGGTGAAAGTCACGTTGAGGTGACAACATCACGCAAGTGATGAACACTTGTACTTACTATTGCATTTTCTTACCTGACGGAAGAATTTGAGGTGAAACCCTTGTTTCCACCCTCTGAGCTGAGTCATGGTGGATGTCATGTGTGTGACTCCATGACAACATCACGTGAGAGAGTCTGTGATGATCTTCTTGTACTTGTGTTTCACCCTCTGGGAGAGCCATGGTGAAAGTCACGTTGAGGTGACAACATCACGCAAGTGATGAACACTTGTACTTACCATTTGATGGTTGATATCGAGACGATATCTAATATCACGTTGAGGTGATATCCTTCTCTTTATATCTGATTGCAGGCAATGATGGCTGATGGACCTCATATTGAGATGATTCGTATGGTGCAGCTGGAAGTTCTCTCCCTAGCTGAGAGGGAGTGTTAATGATATTGCAGCTTCAGTCGTTCCTTCCAGCTCAGCCCTATTGGGGAAACATAAATTAAATGATAGCCTGTTGGCTATTTAATTTATATTTGTTTTGTATTAACTTCATTCTATATTTTGATTATGGCCGACATGAGATGATACGAATTCATCTTGATCTCTTATTAGAAGTCATTTAATATTTGTATATTAATTGAGGCCGACTTCAATATATGAAGAGACGCGATTTCACTCTTGGCCGACATCATTTATGAATTGTTATTGTGTTTATTCTGGCCGACCTTATGATATGAAGAGGTGCGACCTCTCTAAGTTGTATATATTCAAGATCATCCGTCCTTTGCAAAACCATCAAGCAAGTTCGTTTTCTCTCCTCCATTCAAGTGCGAATTTTCTCCAAGAGCAGATTGCGAATTTCTGTAAGTGCAGATTTAGGTATCAAGGGAGGACAGATTATTATCTGTTGTGCATCTAGAGTAGGTGCTGAATAATGGCCTTGTGATTGGCCTCATTGTAAAGAGAAGTGTTGCCATTATTTATATATAAAGAGAGATCTTTGTTGCTGGGTTTTTCTCCCTCAAGAGGAGGGTTTTCCCAGGGTATCTGCTGTGTTATTTTGTCTGATTTATGAATTATTTTCTGTGCACTTAATCTGATTATGAAATTTCAACAACAATGACCCCTTGAATTTCTTATAAATTTGTATCTCATCAAGTATGAGGTCCCAAAGGTTCTCACCATCAACCAATCTCTCAATACATGTGTGAGGCCAAAAAGAATCTATCAAATAACTCAAGAAGAACTCAACAATAACTTGGAAAATTTATTTGAACATTTGAAAATGCATATTTTAAAAATATTTTTGAAAAACACACATATATATTGAATTTGTAGAACATATTACTGATTTCCATCATCTATAAATCAAAATTTGAGTTTAATACATATCATAGACCAAAAAACATGTTCAACTTTTGAATACATGTGAACTTAAAGTTTCATTGTTAATTAAAAATTGAAAAATTATAAATCATAAGCTTTGTCTACGACCAAAGCTCAAAAAGGTTTGTTGCTGTTGTTGGAAATTATTGTTCACATGGGTTAGAATAATAATGTGTGCTACAACAAAAGTGAGTTATTATAGCTCACGTAATTAATATTGTTTGTATTATGAGTTGTTTTAACAACTCATATATTTAGGAGTTTGTTTATTTGTTAGTCATGAGTTGTTATAGGACGTTTCCTATAACATAGGAAATACAAGTCCTATATATATGTAAAGGTATTGAATGAAAAGATAGAGAAGCACATATTATTTGAATTGAATCATTTACAGCTTCTATTATTTTGCCTAAAAATCTAATTTGGTATCAGAGCCTACTGATTCTTGTGTGCGTCTGGATCGTTGCATATTTTGGCATTTAAATCATGAGTAAAGATGTTGCTGCCGATAGTCTTCAGATATCTCTTATCCTCTATTGTCAAGTCTAAGTGCTGCATATGCGGGAAAGCAATATTTGGAGTCAACACTCCATCTTGATCGGGGAAAATGCATGAATGTAGCGTAGGTAATGTATTTGTGGCATAGAATAATATACTCTGATATTATTCTTGGCTCTGCGCTACCCCCAAATTCATTCCTGAAGGAACGATTATGAGGATAATATATTTTTGGCATCAATTTGATTATTGGCACATTGATCACATTTGATTTCGGGTTTGCGGCTCCTCCAGTTTTCATTGTTGGTGGGCTTTGTGCGTGGTGTTGTCTTTTGGCAACAATATTATTTTAACACCTGCACTATTTTATGTTTGCTATGATTTGACTGACTTTGGAGCTATATAACTTTGTGTGCGATTCAAAGTTTTGTTGCTTGAGTTGATCGATCTGTGAAAGAGGTGTGCCAACATTATTGGAAGCATTGCTGCATGGAGATCAAGCCATGTTTTTTTCTTGTGAGGAGGCAGACCACTTCATTTTCAAGCAATCATTTGCTGTTCTAGACTGTGAGAAGTCGTTGATGCCCGATAAGTTGAAAATAAGAGGAAATTCTTTTAAGTTTGTTTCCGGAGAGAAGAAGCCCAATGTCAGAGGCCAGTGAGAGGCAGATCTATGTGTTGAGCACATGCTTATGATATCCTTGGCAGCCAATTTTATAATTTCCATGGTCTACGTGTATTTCACGTCCGAGCATTTCAGTGACAATGCATCATTCCTTGCTTGGTATTGGCTCGAGTTGGCTTGGTGATTACTTCTCCTTTACATGTGGTCTGTGAGACTTTTTCTATCCTTGGCAAGATTTTTGGGTAGACTTTATTTTGATGTTGTGCAGTTTTATTATTAATAAGGGGCTTAATATTTATGAAGATTCATTTTTACTGTTGGGGAGGAGAAGTTTGGTAGGTCATTACCTATTGTTTAGTTATATTATTTCAAAATAAAGTTTTAATAGTTTTTTTAGTGGGATTGTTGTTGGAAAATTAATTGTCCTTGTGTCAAAGTGTTATAGTCAAGGTGCATTATTGGTTGAGCCTGACACCTTTGATTAAAAGAGTAATCATGGATAAATAAACTTTTATTGAGAAATTTGAAGGAAGAGACTTTCATACTTGGCAAATACAGATGCAGTTACATTTGATTGAAAAAGATCTGTGGGATGTTGTCAAATCGAACTCAGTAACACCAACTGATGCAAGTGAACTTGTTAAGTGGAATGTAAAAAATCAGAAAGCTTTGGGAACTATTGGTCTTGGCTTATCAAAATGATATTTACACCATGTAGATTTTGCAAAGTCAACAAAAGAGATTTGGGAGTCGTTAAACAAGCTCTTTGGATCTGAAGCAGAAAGTGCCAAGACAACATTAAAGTAGAGATTGTATGGACTGAAGATGGAAAAAGGTACAACAATGGTAGATCATATCAGTAAGTTTCACTCTCTTCTAAATCAGCTAGCTAGGATTAATGAGAAAGTAAAAGAGGATGATGCCAAAGCAATACTTCTGAATAGTTTGCCTAAGCATATGTCTGGAATGGTGTTCACATTAAGTAAGGTAACCATTAGTCTTGAAGGAGTAATATCTACTCTACTTGATCATAATGAAAACTCAAAATCTGAAGAGGTCTTATTTGTACATAACAAAGCAAGAAAAGGGAAGTACAAATCTAAGAATGTTCCTTCAAAAGGAAAAATCAAATGTTTCTATTGTAATGAAATGGGACATGTAATTTTGAATTGCAAGAAGAGGGCACAAGATCTATTAGATGATAAATTGGATCATCATGCTTCCTTAGTTGAAGAAACTGATTGAGAAAACCATGCGAAGGATGAAGAGCTATCATGTCCTAGTGATGAAGAATATGTGCTCTAGATAACTTCAAAATTGGAGGCAGGAGGCAACGGAGGAAGGAGGACAATCAATGTCCTCTCGTCAGTCACCAACGACGGGGTCGCTCATCAACTTTGGTGACATTTTCTTTTATGCAACATGATATATTTTTCAATGTTATAGGTTGTGTGAATAAGTGGAAATTTAACATTGTGGGGGGGGGAACAATACACAATGTTTCATTCCCAGTTTGTGATATGTATGGTGATTTTTATATAACTTCCCTAATGTACAAGCATAGTGGCGAACAAAAGCACCAGTGTAATGTAGTTCATGGATCTTGAAAGGGTTTGTGGGAGGATCCAAAAAACCATATGAGGTGAACAGATGAGTGGAGGTTCCTGTTCATGTCAAGGTTTGTGGTAAGCCTGTTTAAAACCATGGGAGGAGAGAGCCTTTCTTTGGATCAAGGTCAAGAGTCAGTTGGACATGCCACAGGGAGGAGTATACTGCAGATGAAGGGTATGAGTTTGTACCATGTTCACACTAAGGGGGGGAATGTTGGGAATTATTGTTCACATGGGTTAGAATAATAATGTGTTCTACAACAAAAGTGAGTTGTTATTATAGCTCACGTAATTAATATTGTTTGTATTATGAGTTGTTTTAACAACTCATATATTTAGGAGTTTGTTTATTTGTTAGTCACGAGTTGTTATAGGACGTTTCTTATAACATAGGAAATACAAGTCCTATATATATGTAAAGGTATTGAATGAAAAGATAGAGAAGCACGTATTATTTGAATTGAATCATTTACAGCTTCCATTATTCTGCCTAAAAATCTAATAGCTGTTGTGTGGGTGTTGTTGAAGTAGATGATATAGTTGCAACATCTTCAATAGGAGCCTCAACACGTGCTTCATAAACTTAACAATTAAAATAATTAGTAAAATAAACACATTTTTTATGTGGTTGCAGAGAGGCTGTCTTATGAATGCAAAAACTCCAAGAAAACAATTACCCCTCGACTTTCTTATAACTTTGTATCTCATCAAGTATGAGGTCCCAAAGGTCCTCATCATAAACCAATCTTTCAATACATGTGTTGAGGCCAAGAAGAATAATTGGATTTGCTTTGAAAATAGGGGAGAAATAAAACTTGGGGTTCAACTAGTAGGCAATAGCATGTGTTGGTGGAGTTGTCAGTTCCACCTCCAATCAATTATGTAACATAGAGGTTCATATTTGGTCTTGTTTGACCCACACAAATGTGGAATCTCCTCTTGAGCCTCATCCATGGCCTCATATAGATACCCCATGGGGATTTGATCCCCATCCACCAATTGTAGAACCCTAACCAATGGTTCTGACATCTAAATATTGAAATTTAACAAAATTAGCAAATTGGAAAATTAGAAAATAATTAGAAATCAAAGTTTGAAAACTTACATTGACGATCTCTTCCATTACTTTGACAAATCTATCATAAAAAATGATCTTCACGACCTTCTCTGCTTCAACCTTCTTATGATAAGGACTTTCCAACCATCTTTCACTTACAAACATACACTTAAGGTTGGGCATTGTAGCTAATATACTCTGCAAGGCAATGAAATTAGTAGCAAAGCATGAAACTTCTGATTGCACGAGATTCTTCCCATCAATGTGCTCTTTCATAAGATCTAGGACCCATGTGTGGTTGTGGATGTTTGTGATATTCCTTGCATCTTCAACCACATTACACCTATTTAGTTTCCTTATGTCGTCAAGAGGTAAGTCAAGATAACAGGCAACACAAGGGCTCTAAAATAATGTTAGGTTTCTCACCTCTAGAAGTTTATTGGCTGCCACATACATAGCTGCATTGCCGGTCACAATCTGAATGACATTTTTCACTCCCACCTCCATCACCACCTCATCCAACATGTTGCCCAAGGTTTTCGCATTTTTTATTTCATTGGAGGCATCAATTGATTTAAAAAATATTAGCTATCTCCTTGAAGCCACTAAAAAGTTGTTGAGTGTCCTAATTTTGCCTTTCTTTTCCCAAATTTTTGTTTGTTCTACTAGTGTGTTTTGGACCTCATCTTTCAATAATGTACCACTCAACTCATGATATCTTGGGGCTTTGAACCCCTTACCCACCATGGACCACTCAATGCATTGGCCAATTGTTCCCAATAAGAACTAGAAACAACATTGAATGAAATATTATTATAATACCAAAATCTTGAATATGCCAACTTTGCCTCATGTTGCAATTTTCTATTCCATGTAGTACTTTCCAATGAAGGTTGCACACTAGGAGTGTTACAGGGAACAAAAAAACTAGAACTATGGGTGCCCACACTTCTTAATTTTTTGTATTTGTGGCCCAATGGAAGAAGAGCGCCCCGTATTTCCTTGTGAGCCTGGAACTGAAATTTGGGATTGCGGTTGCCATTGCCTCCATCGTTCTTTTTTTTGCTTTCCTTCGCTCATATGCTACAAGGAGTTCTTTCACCTCCCTCTTAGCTTTTAGAATAGCTGCTATACATGGCCTAACATCTCGACAAGGGATCTATGCAAGGTGATATTTGAGTCGATTTATGCCACTATTCATAGGTTAGTTCAATGGATACAAATAACCTCTCCTCGTATTGCACCTAGCGTCCCATGTTTCCAACAAGGATCCTTGGTTTGCCACCAATTCTTCTACTTGCAAAAGCCATATTCTTTTAGAAAAATACAAATGAAACCTAGCAAAAAGGAGACAACATAAAAATTAATAATAAGGTCATCCATTTAAATTTTAAACCTTTTATTATAATGGATTTTCATAAAGAGATAACTACAATAATCACAACTATTAGGAATGTAGTAAATTAAGTTTTGGACCATATGTCTTGATTCTTGTCTATTGCTTCTGCATTGTGGATTGAATAAAAATATAATAGAATCAAGTTAATTTGATTTTGCAATGTAGCATAGAACATATTTGATACAACTTATAGTTATTTTGGAATTTGTTTGATGTGTGTTGTGTGATGGTTATCACTTGCCTACAAGCACTGATTATATAGTTACTAATACAATAGTAAGATATCTAAAACAAATTTGAAATAGCTTAAATGCTCTTGATACATATGTCTTTAACAACATTGTAAGGTGTTGAAAAATACTCATGTTCATGCTAAGATCCACTAAAAACATATGATTTGGCATGAACTTTGCTATGCTAGATTGACTCTCCCCAATGATGGTAGGTCAGGTTGGCATCTTGGAATGGTACAGTTCACTAGACAAGGCATTGGCTTGATCATTTGAATAGAGAACAAATTTTGTGTATAGTGTTTTACAGTAGTATTTTTACAAAAAAAATTCTTTGAAAATTAAAAAATAGCATGAATCTGCATTTTAATTCTCTACAAGAAACACCAGTTTGAGGGATAGAATCATACTGTTACCTATTACCTAATACTTTTTAATGTTATCTCATCAAATGACATTTTGGTGGTTAAAACTCTTTCTTTTTGTATAAAATGTTATTTTTTTTGCTACGTAAAAACAATTTTTTTATTGATATTCAAAGTGTTTATATTGCTTCGACATTTTGTGGCACCTAGCCAAAGATTATCCACCCATACATACAATGCCATCGCAAAGATTTTGTGGCACCCAGCCAAAGATTATCCACCCTTACAATTTGCTCAAAAACTAAGCCATTGCAGTGGAAGATACCATCTTTTTGGTCCCAATAACCCGCCCAAAAAACTACCTGTTTGCTTTATCAACCATAGCCATAGCCAACCTTAATCGAAGTACGCTAGACATACCAAAAAGAACAAAACAAAGGATCACCTTTTAGTTGAATTCTACACCTTCTCCCACAAGATACTCTTGGAAGAGGTTTCTCCAGTTATCGTTGGGCACCAGTTCCGGATACAAAAACCTCTATAGGAACTCTGCTCCACGAACAGCTTGTGCACTGAGCTCCAGAAGGGCCATTCCTTTCATGTCCAACAGGAACGGGTAATGTTTCACTTAGACATTTGGCAGAAATATCCTCGCCATATCCCTCGGTCGAGGCATGCCGGTCCCTAGCTTGGTAATGATGATCACGTCCTCAACACCCTCCAATAGCTTTGGCCAAACTAGTCTGTGCGCCATTAGCAACGTCATTGCTTTTGGAGTCTCCAAATTGAGAAGTGAAGCTATGAACCAGGATGCTATATCGACGTTCACCTTGTACCTCTCCTTTGAAATGAGGAACTTAGACCCCAAAACTAGCTTTATCACCTCCACCACCAAGATATCGTCTTCAATGAAGATCGACCTTAGTCGGTTATTAGTTATTTTCCCCAGAAAAGCCCATTGCTTGCGTGGGGTGATGAGATAGATGGGAGTCTCCATTCTCATCGAGAAGCTTTGCACTAAAACGAAAATTGATGCCGTTGCTTACCCTTAGCACCTACCTTATACCACCCAGCAAATGTGCTAGCATTAATGGCACTTAATTCATCTTAGCGGAGATTTTAACACTTCATTAGACAGCCTGCCCAATACGAATGAATAAACGTGTGAAAGGACGAAATGTGTTGTTTCCGATGCTCTTCAGTACTGCGCCAACCTAAGAAATGCCTTGAGGGTGTCCTTCCCCAACCGCACGTAATGATGAGCTTGCCAGGATGCTACTTTGTATAAAATGTTATTACCATTTAGATACTTGTATTGTTTTTTGCTACCAAATCTTGTTGTAAATCTTTGTTGGAAAAATAGTGCACAACATAGATTAATATTTAATATAAATAATGTAAGTGATTATGCAATAATCACTTTAGTTAGTAGAGGTTAGTTAATAGTTAAATAAATAAATTAACATACTATTGTTAATTTATTAAATAAATTTAGTTCGGTTAGTTATATTCCCGTAAATAGTTTTATACGAGAATATTGGTCTTTTAAAGACAATTCAATGTAATAGTTTGGGTGTAATGTGAATGATTGAATTTTGATTTGAGAGCAATCTCATTTTTTTCTCTCTCATTTCAATTTGGTATCATAGTCGGTTTCTTCCTGGACCTCTCTCCGATCTCCTTCCATCCGTTTGTTTTCATCCAAGCGGTGTTTACAATGGTACTGCAGTGAGGACCATGTGCAACTGCTATTGTTTTCTACCATTCTTGCATTCGTCAACAGGTGAGCAATGTAGACCATGTGCAAAACCCTTTTGACTCCATCATTCATCTGCATTTCTTCTCTGTCTCTCCATTGTGTTCATTCTTGCCATTGTTTGACATTCCATTTTGTCCATTGTTATCATCCCAAAACTTTAAAATTTAAAATTTATATATCCCCCATTCTATTGCAAAAGTGTGTTTATATCCGAGTGTTAGAAAACAACTAAAAATTTCAAAAATGAATATTTAGTTTTCCGGTTGCTGTTCTGCAAAAGCCTGTATAAGTTTCTATTTGGTTGCCCTGAACCATAGCAGCATAAATCGTTTGGGGAATAAATCGGCAAACCAAAAGTTCAGGATACGAAAAAATTGGGAAAAAATCCCGGGGAAAAATGGGATTTACAAAAAACCATAAAAAATTGAAAAAAAATAGTCAGAAACTACTTTTAAAAAAAATTTAATGGCATTTCAATAGCATACAGACATTGAGAGCAAATAAAATACAGAGTTCAATCCATGAATTATAGAAAATAGATTTTTGTTGGTTATATTCATATTGCTGATTACATTGCACAAAACATACTACAACTGCATAAATATCAGATGGTGACAATTGTCGATGCTACCATTTTTCGCATACATGTCTACCAAAGCATTTTATCAAGCAGTTCACTGTCTTGCTGCTATGGCTAAAACCCTAAAACAGATTGCTTTTTGAACAAGTTATGGATGCTTGAAAGATCTATCAAGCATAATAGTAAGCAATAGCATAGACAAGGTGATGGTGTTTCAAAAATGCCTACTCGAAAATGTGGTCTCATGGTGATGGAATGCATGACAATCCATAGCACAATTTGCTTGTCATGGCATTCGTTGCGGCAAATTCCATCACCATGAGACCACATTTCTTTGAAGCATTTCAAATAGTTAACTACCTTTTCTATGCTGCCACATTTTTCATGCATGTCTACCAAGCATTTTATCAAATAGTTCAACGCCTTCATGCTATGGCTAAAAACCTAAAACAGGTGCTTTCGAACAAGCTATGGATACCAAAGCATAATAGTAAGCAATAACATAGACAAGGCAGTGAATTGTTAGAAAAAATGCCTCAAAGAAATGCAGTCTCACAGTGATGGAATGCCATGACAATCCATAACGAATTTGCTTGTCATGGCATTAGATCATAACATTCCATCACCATGAGACTATATTTCTTTGAGACATTCAATCTGTTCACTGCCTTGTCTATGCTACCACATTTTTTCATATGTCTGCAGCGTTTTATCAAACAGTTCATTGCCTTGCTGCTATGGCTAAAAGCCTAAAACAGGTGCTTTCAAACAAGCTATGGATGCTTGGAAAAAATCTATCAAAGCATAATAGTAAGCAATAACATGGTAAGGCAGTGATTGTTTTGAACTTTGAAAAAAATGCCTCAAAGAAATGCAGTCTCACAGTGATGGAATGCCGCTGACAATCCGCAATTTGCTTGTCATGGCATTAGTCATGTATTCCATCACCATGAGACTACATTTCTTTGAGACATTTCAAGCAGTTCACTGCCTTGTCTATGCTACCACATTTTCATACATGTCTACCAAATCATTTTATCAAACAGTTCATTGCCTTTAACATGGCTAAAAGCCTAAAACAGGTGCTTTCAAACAAGCTATGGATGCTTGAAAAAAATCTATCAAAGCATAATAATAAGCAACAAGCCATGGTCTCATGGTTTTTCTTGTGCGAAAATCAGCTCGATTTCGTTTTTTTCCAGATTTTAAACACGTTTTTTTGGCAAATTTGCAGTTTGAAACCAAAAAAAATCAGACCAAAAAGTCAACCAAAAGTCAACGATTTTTTCAAAAAATCGGGAAAAAATCGTCCAGTCTGCAGCTTATTAAAAATCGCGATTAATCGGGTTTTTTTGCAGATTTATGCTTCTATGCCCTGAACCATTAAATCTGCCAATGGTTTCTAGAGATTAGGGTTGAAGATTTATAAAAAAAAAGAAAAAAAAGGGAATTGCATTTTATAGTGTTTTGCAAATTGCAGAATGAGAAGGAATCGTTATTATTTGGAGATGCAAAAGTAAGTGTGGAGAGTGATTCTTTGAAGGTCTTTGTTTAACATCTGGAAGTGAAACTCATTCTAGCGAGCTTGGGAAGTTGAAATCAGAAGTTCTGTTCATTGGTATTCACATTCTACGAGACTACAAGTTTTTCCCCAGTCACTTTGTGCTGCTACAGCGAAGACAGTCAAGAAGGTGAAAAAGCAGATTAAGGTTAATTATATCCAAGGTTGCAAAGAAGACTACAAGTTTGACAAGCCAGTGGCCATCGCAACAAGGAAAGTGAGGGTAATCTGCGTTGATCCAGATGCTACAGACTATTCAAGTGACGAGGATGCAGTTGTTCATGAGCCTAAAAGATTGGTTCAAGAGATCCACATTCCCATAGATTGTCCACCCGCTGCATCAGATTTTGAAAAGGAATATGAACATTCTCTATTGGCTTGAGAGGACACTCAGACGCTCTGTATGGGCAATTGCATACATTGGCTGGTATTAGTTGCTGAGGGGGACAATTTAGAAGATTCAGGCAAAAACAAAGGCCAACCATCAATATGTTACAGCACAGAATAAAAAATTCTTATGTTAGCACTAAAGGGGGGTGTTGGAAAAATAGTGCATAACATAGATTAATATTTAATATAATTAATGTAAGTGATTATACAATAATCACTTTAGTTAGTAGAGGTTAGTTAATAGTTAAATAAATAAATTAACATACTATTGTTAATTTATTAAATAAATTTAGTTCGGGTAGTTATATTCCCGTAAATAGTTTTATACAGGAATATTGGTCTTTTAAAGACAATTCAATGTAATAGTTTGGGGTGTAATGTGAATGACTGAATTTTGATTCGAGAGCAATCTCGTTTTTTTCTTCTCTCATTTCAATAATTTTAATTTTTAACTATTAATTGTCAAATCTAGATTTTGAGTGTTTTGAGTTCTGCTGATTTATTTTTTGGCTTATCCAATTATTCTTGCTTGGAATGACGTGCAATTTTTCATTTATTCTTTCTATACCCAAAAACCCTAACAGCTAACACTAACAATCCATGGTGTTTCAATTTTTTGCGTTTAATAGCAGGTAAACGTTTAAAAAACCTTTGTAATCATGCTCCTAGTTGTGTGTTCATCGAGCCATAAGTTGCGTCAAAGTTCCATAAATTGCGTCTTGAAAATGCAAACAAAACCTTTAAAAATTTTAATGTTTGGCAAAGAGCGGGTTTTATACGAATTTTGGGTGAGATTTTGCTGATTTTTTGTGGAAAAAGCATGAGTTTTGGTGAGTTTTTAGTGTAGAATTGTGATGAATTTAGGAAAATGTTGGCAACGAGTTATTATATGACTCATTGTCGATTTTGGCAAGCGAGTACTTGCGCAGTTTTACATCCTTGCCTATATGGATATAGGTACAATATGACCTAGAAATTGTGCCTACATGGACCTAGAATTAGGTCAATTTTAGAGCCATGTTGGATATGCCTAGATTTGGTGTTTTAAAAAATTGTCTTACCTAGGTAAAATGTCTATAAAAAGATTTCCTTTTATGTTTAACATTTTTAAAACATTGACTTATTTAATGTGAATGTACATGCACATTGAACTTTGTGTTGAATTTGTACCTTTCACATTTGGAAATTCTTATCTTTCATGATTGTATAGTTCAATAGACAATTGTGCCATTTATTGTGATCTTGCAAGGAATTTATCAATTGTAGCACTATAAAAGACGACTTGGAGAAAATGATATTCCTAGAGGTAGATGAGGTTATCTCTGATGGGAATCATTCCATGATGGGGAATTACTGACATATTTAGAGTTGCTTGATACCATGAGAAAGGCATGCTGATAGATAATAGAGTTTATAGAGTTTTAGCCTTTATTTTATAATGTTTTTATAAAGTTTTAGCTTTTAGTTTTTAGTTAATTTTTATAATTTTACAAATTATTATTAATTTTTATTATATATATTTTTTGATTGATCAAGTGAGAGTAGGACCCTCTCCCATATATATTAAAATAAAAGGCAAAAGATGACATAGATTAACCACATGGTGGTGATTGTTATATACCAAAGGAGGCAATTGTCACCAAGAATCAAGATATAAACCAAAACATAACTGCACAAAAAAGGGCAGCAAACAGAGTGCCCACCCCAACCAAGGACCCTGCAAAAAACCAATATCAGTGGCTTTGAATGGAATTAGAAACAACAAAATAGAAACCACCCTTACACCCAAGGATAGTAGATAAGACCACCACAATTAGGACCATAAGACCCATCTTCCATTTTAACTAGAGCAACATGTTTGGCAAGGAACTTAATAGCTTTCTCAACCTTCTCAACATTGTATCTCGTTTGCTTTGGAGAGGACTTCTCAAGCCTCAAGAGCTCCAACACATTCACGTTCAGCATGAAGAAAGAACTCCCAACTTTTGCACTAAGAAATTTATGAATGGAAATTGCCTCCTGAACAAGCACCTCTAGTCTCTTTTCAATGATTTGTACCGCACGGACAAAAGCAAGGCTGCAAAATTTGAACCCCAAGAAGAGATGCCAAATACTCCATTGAGGCTTTATCAACCTTATCATCCATTACAACCTTGAATTTATCCCAAATAAAACAACAATATAGAGCTGAGTTCCTTATCATTTGTAAGCAGAAGCACATTTTCAACATTATGAAATCTCAGTGCTAACTTGGTGCCAGACGATGCCCTCCACAAAATCACACCCTAGAATTTCCAAAATAGCCTCCATGACCTTGTCTTCATGAAAAAGGAAGACCTTCCTTAGCCTCGAAACAATAATCTCCTAGTAAAAGGCCATTTGTCTAACAAAAACAAGGAGTTGTAAGGAGGGCTCCATGACATGTCACACACATCTGCAGCAAACCTTGAAGAAATGAGAAATGAAAGGCCAATATCACATTAAAGTAGTGATCACTCAAGTGGTAATCAATGAATGGAAATGCCAAGATGTTATTACAACGCAAAATCTGTTGTCGCCATAAACAAAATTAATGATAAGCTTGGGGAAATCATTGCCAATTAAGGTTGGCAATTCTGGTCACCTTGATGAATCCTCGACCACCTTGGGTAAAAATTTTGTCACTATATTTCCTTTTCTAAAACAATGTTGAATGTAATCCAAAATGTACGAAGCCTCATAAAAATATTCTTTATTTTCTACTTTGAAGAATGTCAATTTCTTAAGCACAAAGTGACAACCATAGAGTTGCCTTTGATTACAACGTTTTCCAAATTATAGGCTTTGACCATTTGGAGGCCAAGAAGTAGAGCTTTGGCCTCTGCTTTGTTATTTGTCCAGTAGTGAAGTTTCTTTGTTCCCGCTTTTAACATCTTACTAGAGGAATCCTTTATAACACAATTGGCACTCGTGCGTCTTGTGTTCCCACGGGAGGCTTTATCAAAATTTAATTTCCATGAACTTGGTAAAAGGTGGAGAATGATCAGACTAAGGATGGGAGGAAGTGGAAAGCCCACGAATGGGAGGAAGTGGAAAGCCTACAAATGGGAGGAAAAAAGAAAGCATTCAAATTGAGCACCACATCTTTGACCCAAGAAGAGAAAAAGCACTGATGACGAGGCTTGGACAACACTCTACTCATAGCAAGTTCTAATATAGCAATTTCCAGCTTTGCAATCATTGTGTCCCATCTCCATCCACCCCTTAAAAGATTCTTTGTTTGTGTTCCTTCCAAGTAGTCCAAATCAGCAGGGAGGGACTAGAGTTCCACAAACTTAAGTAAAGGATTTGGAGATGCTAGTAGGCCAACTGAAGCAAGGAGCTAGGGATGGAGAAATACCTATCAGCTTGTTGATTGACCACTCCTAATATTTATGCGAGAAGGAGCGATTGATGAACAAATGATCATTGGTTTCTTCCTCTTGACAACACAAAGGGTAGTGGAAGGGGCTGGAGAACCCAATTTTTTGCAGCTTGTCACCTGTTAGAACTTTTCTATTGACTATTGTTTAAGTAAAGGCACCTGCCTTGGGTCAACAATTGTTGTGCTAACATAGTTTCACAACCCACCCTGAATCTTCAAGATCTCTAAGAAGAGAGTCATAGCCAATCCTTATTGAGTATGATCCACTTTTTGAGCATGTCCATCTAAGTTCATCTTCCTTCTCATTAATGTGAATTTTTGTAGAATTATGAAATGATTGACTGGTAGTGACCTAGTTTGGAGGGCCTACATCCAAAGGGATATCTTTCCAATTGTAAAAGGTAATGCTATCTGAACTAGAAGTTTCCAAATAGTACGCAACTTTGGAACCCTAGGAATGAATAAGAGAGTCTAATCATTGACACGTTCTCCTACTCCAAAAGAGCTCGGTGACCATTCCTAGAATCTGCCCAGAAGTCTGCTCTCTGCACATTGTTCACTTCCCAAGAAAGGTGATCAGTAATGATGCGCTTGCATTAAAGGGGGATTGGGGGTAGTAAAAGTGTGTGTCATCCATGGAATCAAGATATTTCTTCCTCACGAATCTGCTCCATAAAGAGTCCTTGTTAGCATAAATGTTCTAAGACAGCTTGCTGCCCAAGGCCAAATTATTAAGATATAATTTTCAAAGACCAACACCCCCACAAGCCAGAGGGAGGCAGACCTTGTCCCAGGAGATTAAAGGTTAATTTTTCCTTTCCTTCAAGCCTTGCCAAAGAAAATATTTCATGATTTTATTGATAACATCTAGAATGCCTTTAGGAGCTTTTAGGACTGAAAAAAAATTTGGTAGAGCAACCAAAACAAACTTTAGCAGGGTGATTTTGCCTACCAAGCCCAACCACTTACCACTCCATTGGGCAAGTTGAGTCCGAAAAGCAGCAACAAGAGAATCCCAAAGAGCTGCTTTACAGTGCCAACAAACAATGGGACACCTAGATAACAGGAAGGAAGAGAGCCTTGTTGAAACCCCAATGTGCTAGCAATCCTTTGTCGGGCTCTAGGGGAAACTTTGAAGAAGAAAACTTCAATTTGAGTTCATTTGCCTTTTGGCCGAAGTGGTAGAGTAGGAGTTGAGGATCCCCTTGATGATAGTAGCTTCTCGAAGATTAGCCTCCCCAAACAAAATTGTGTCATCCACAAATTGAAGGTGAGAGAGCCTCAAAATCCTTAGTAGCAACAATGCCTTTCCAAGCTCCATCAAACTTAGCAGCAGTGATACACCTTTCCAAAGCCTCTGCCATGATAACAAAGAGAAACAGAGAGAGTGGATCCCCTTGACAAAAACTGTGGGAAGAAGCAAAGAAACCTTTTAAACTCTTGTTCACCAAAATTGAAAAAGTGAGGGATGGAAATACACTAAAAAATGAACACTCTCCATTGCAAATTGAAACCAAACTGTTCTAGAACTCTCACAAGAAATCTCCAATTGATCTTGTCGTAGGCTTTGTTGTTGTCATGCTTCACAATCATGCCTTTGCTGTTTCTGTTAGAAATGGAGTGAATAACCTTGTGAGTGATAATGATTCCTTCAGAGATGACTTGCCCCAAGACAGCCACTTGAGCATAAGAAACTATCTGATGAAGAATAATATTTAATATATTTAAGTTATTTTAATATTAAAATTTATTTAAATTCCAATATTTTTAAAATTAGTTAAATATATTAACTTTTAAATTTAAATAAATAAACTAAATATACTTTAAATATTGATAATAAACAATAGTTAAAGACTTTCACATTTAAATCTAAATAAAACATTAAAGTAAAATAAACTAAATATGATTTTAAAATATATTTAAATGTAAATATTAATAATATATAATATTTAGACATATGTATTAAATTTATATATATCAAATTGTTTATATATATTATATATAGAATTGTTGTATCTAGCCGTATACATATCGGGGGTCTTGAAAAATAGCCATATCCGTATCTAAGCAAATTTGAATGAAAAAGAAGGGTTCTTATCAAGTTTTGGCCTGTGGGTGTGTCTGAATAGAAAACTAGCCCAGTCTAATTGAGTTGCAGGTAATAACGTGTCAAATAACTTACAAAATCCACGAGTTTTTCTCAATGCAGGATTCAACATGCAAGAGTTGTTTAAGAATTACTCGGCCAGCAAATTTTCTTCCAAGTTTAACAAGATCTCATTAAGTTTTTGAATTATGCTTCAATATAACTAAGCCCTAGTTCATATCAGGATTCCTGACTCCTTGAGCCAAAGTAAGAAAAGAGAGAATGCAGAACCTATTGAGCATATGTTCATCTTGCAAGCTTCTAATTATGTGAATATGCAAATGACTAAGTGAAAGTTTGAATGAAAACCCTTCAATGCCATGGTACAAAGGTTGTATGTACTGAATGCAAAATGGAAGGCTCTTATAAAATGTTGTATTTATGTTAAAATGCAATATCCTGATTCCTCATTATCACAGATTCACAACCACATTAACATGCGATGTATGCTTGATGGGTTTTCAACCTAAGCGATTAAGATGACAATAGTTAATGTCTGGCTTTTTGAAAGTTTAGTTCAAAATTATTTAAATAGTTGTATATGATTACTATTTTGAATTTTCACCACTATTGGTGTGTAATAATAATCTGAAGCAGATCTAAATGTCAAGATGCGAGAGAAGAATAGCAGTGGCTCCACCTTATTGTTAGACCATGCCTTGCTACAAAGGTTTAGAGAAAATTTAATTGACAAACATCCTATTCCCTAATACATAATTAATGAAAAGAAAATAACACAGCGAATTACAGACAAAATAAAATGACCTAAAACATAAGCCATAAAAAGAAAATAATACAGTGAATTCCAGACAAAAATAAAATAAACTGATCGTGGTTCAAAATTCTGGAGATATTCATTTATGGTAAGTTGCTTTGGTTACTCTTGCTGCCTTGTGATTAAAAAGGTGGATTTTTATGCAAGAGAAGAATAATTGAGAGGATATGGGAACCAGTGATGATCTTGTTACAAGCCATTTGCACTGATATTCCAGAAAATATTTTTACATATACTTTTTTTGTCAAGATCTTCTCTAATGGGTGACAGTTGAAACATGCATGATACTATGAAGTCCATAGAAATTGATTTGCATAACAATGCAACACCATCAAAGATAACACTTGTAAAGCATTTAATTAAAAGTTTGGGTCAAAGTACATTACAGTTGAGGCATTTTTTGTTTAAGTTTGCATCTAACAATCTATGGTCTTGTTGATGCCAAAATGACTTAACGGATATCTTATAAGAATTGCAGTTTAGGGTGATTCAAGGTACACCAGAGTTACTTTTAATATTTCTTGTTTAAAAGTGTCATCATGGTCAAAGAGAGGCTCATTGCAATCCATCCAATAATAGAAATACAAGTGATCTAACACAAAGCAAGGAAAGTATTGGTGGATGGCCTAAGAAGCTGGCTCCCGTGTTAAGCCTTTCTTGCTTATACTTTCAGGGGAGTTAAATCTTAAAAAAACCATTATCTAGTTCACAAGCTTATCAAACCTAAATATAATAACTAAAGAGAGAAATGGTTAGAATCTAAGTTGTGGTTTGT